>JAULBS010097659.1:0-31902 GCA_032355785.1 Symmetromphalus regularis | reverse complement strand
AGATTACTTACTCTATTATATTTAGACATGATTGGAAAAAACCTAATCCAGTACTAAGATCATCCTGCTATTAAGACCAATTTTAATAAATCCCACTGGTGGTCGTAATAGCAAAGTTTCACTGTATATATATATTTATATATATATATATATACATAGGCTAAATGTATGTGCATAAACATACTCGTTTGCACACATGCACATAAACATGATTTAAAAGGAAGCATTTTTAGTAATTATTAGTAACGAGAAAAGCATCAATTTAAACTTGTCTTATCACACAGAAGGAGATTTTCTTGTAAGTATTTTTCACTTAGATGGAATCTCTTGTTTCAGTGTAAATTCAGATTCTGACACTTGCAGATCAACAGAAGGCTCCATTTGGAAAGTTTCTTCTCAAGAAAGATATGTAGTCTAATGAGCATCCTCAAGTAAACTATAGATTCCCATTACCATTTTCCTCACCCAGAATGAACTCTGTCTTGACAGCACTGTGCAAATTAAATACAGATGAACATGTTTTATAGATTTGCTTGGATAGTAGTTACCAGTATATATATAGAACATTCCATATAGCCTACTAGTTTATATTTTATTTTGGGTTTCCCTAATCTTATCAAAAAGCCTAAATACATTATAAAACTTGTATATAGACCGTCAAAATTAAATTCAACCCACTAATATGCCTTCTAAATTAATATTACAATATTCACCTCTCCCCTTCCACTCCTCTACCTAGGTGTGATCTCAACTTTACCAGTTCTCCTCTTAAAGATGGACCTAATACCCATGCGGGTGGTGGGCATGCTTGAACCTTCAGTGGATGTAGGCATGTGTAAATACTTTTTAACAACTAGAACAATATAAATAGTTAAATATCCCCTTGTGGGGTCTCCATCTTGAATATGTTTTGTAACTCATTATGAAAAATATTTCTAGGATTATTGAACCTAAACATATTTCTGTCCTTCTATTCATGCTCAAAAAAAGAAAAAGTACAGAGTACTGTATTTTTTTACACTAATCATTTAATTAAAAACTTTTTTTGTGTGTGGTATCCAATGTCAGCATATATAGATCACATTGTTTGCATGCCAAATATATGTTATTTCTCAAGCATTTAATCTCCCAGAGTCAAAGTCATCTTTCATGCAAACAACCTTTAAGCTACATAATAAATATTTTATTTCTTACATATGTGTTGAATACATACAGAATTCCTCTTTTTATGACATCAGAAATCTAATGAATTGGAAGAATTTATTACGTTAAACAGTAATGCTAAACATTTAACAGGTCTGTGGTGGTATTTAATTAATGTAATGTTAATTATTATATTTGTTTCTAAAATTACTAATAGCATTATGAACAATAATTTAATGTAAGCATTGAATTTATAAAACTTGTTGTCACGTTGCATTATGCAAGTGTCTGATAAGCATAACACATAATTTCTATTCCCAATATATGTTTCTGATTATTGAAACACACAAGGCTAATAATCTATTTATCACATAATGTCAGTCTTTTAAAAACCTTTTTTACTAACTTTAATTTGCCACTTGTATGGTTTACCTGCCATCATTTATGTTGAAGAGGCACGATTAATGAACAGTCACAACTTCTATGACAATTGTAATAAAAATTGATATCATTTGCCAGATTAGTTGTTACTATTAGTGACGACACTTCCAATGGGTTATTTTTTAACATTCAGAACTGACATTCTTTTGTCTTCTCACCTTATTATAATTTATTTTCCACCAGAGTGTTCCTTTTGATAAGCAAATTGCTGACCTTACACTACATACCTAATTGCACTGCACAATCTTGTGATGAAATCTAATAGAATATATCCTCTTGGTGCACAGCAAGATGTCAGAAACTTGAATTACCCCACACCATTACAAGTAGTTGGGACAAATCTAATTTGGTAAAGTGGCAATTTAAAGTAACTTATTACAGGCTGATACTGATAGTGATAGTTCCAGCTTGCTTCTTAGTACCAATTTGGAAAGAAGACAATATTATTACAGATTTGGTTCTTGTTGTTTGTTTTTCTCATGCCCGTGGTCTACAACTGGTATATTAAAAGCTATGGTTTATAGTTATACTATCTTGTCTGTGGAAAAGTGCATGTTAAGGACCTCTTGCTAGTAATAAAAAAAGAAATGCCTATGTGGCAGCAGTACTTATATTTTCTCACTCTTACTAACTTCGATTAATCTCTGACCTGGGCTGGCAGCCAAGCTGCATGGTTGTAACAGCATGTTTGAATCTTATTTGGATATGAACATAAAAATGTTAAAACACCATGTTTTTCTCCACTTTCTAAACAATTTTTTGTTCATATGCAGGGCCCTCAGTAGCTTGAGAAGTTGTAGGGTACAACAGTGATGGTAGCCAGCGATCTTGACATGCATAAAACATTTCTTTTTACCAAAAACGAAAAGTAGGTTGCAGCAAAAGCTGATACAGGCAGTAATTTACCTCCAGTGACCGGGTACTTTTGAGGGCACTACATATATCATGTATAGTTTTGGTGAGGGGATAAACTAATTTGATAAAGTTGGTTGTGAAAGTATTTTAAGAGATTGGGATTTCTTTGTTATTCATGTTTTATTATGAAAGCAATGTTTTATTTTTAACAAAGTGGTTGTCCTGTATTTGTGAATACCACTAGGTCTTCTACAATGCTGGATTAATAATTTGGATATGTATTGGGCCTATCTTCTAATAAAACTGATTATTTTTAAACTCTGGTTCAGTTGAAAGTAATGTCTTAAGGTTTTTGTTTCCAACTAAAATAGGAAACAAATTATTGAAGCTCTCAATAAGGTTTCTTCATTATATGTTACGAATGAAGTGTTTAATTTTTTTCTTTTTATACAGGGTTCTGGTGAGGGCATTCCTAATATTACAAGCAAGGAGATGCCAGGAAAGAGTGCAAAAGCAGATTTGTCTCACGGTAAATTGCAAGTTCATAATTAGTCAGTATATTTATATATCACACTTGGTTTGTTATAGTCTTCACTTTCATGGTTCATAATCATACCCATTCACCATAACATAAAGACGTAGATGCTGCAAACATTAAAAAAAAAATAAGAAGTAGAAACAGCTCATCCAGTCCATACTGGCATAGCACACAGAGTCATGACTTACTGAGCTTAATTTTTTGAAATATGTAATGCCATATTTCTGATAATTGGAACTTTTAAACCTTAGAAAACTGGTTCCCTTTATCCTTGGGCTTCTGCAGGTATTGTCCAAAAAGAAAAAAAGCAGGTCATTCTGGAATAGTGATTCAGGTAGATAATGTTATGGGTCAGTAGGTGTTTATGCATCCAGTAGGTATCAAGGAAGTATCTTAAGTCAGCCATATTTCAAGTTATCTCCCGAAGTACATGATGTTCACTTGTTTAAGCATGTGTTTGCCTACTGGGCACACTTCAGTGTAAAGAAGTTATGGTAAACATGGAATTTGCAATTGTTTGGCACTAAATTGGTATCATTTAGCAAAATCATGGAAGATCAGCAATATTTAACCTTTAAAGGGAGGTTGAAGAAAAGTATGACAATTTTTTATGAAATTCAACAATATAAAAATAAGAGCAAAGGAATACCATTCTTTACAATTTTGTGCAAATTTTCTAAATATGAGAATCTAGGAAAAAATGTCACAGGAAAAAAGTCTTAGAAAAAATGTACAGGTAAAAAGTTACACCAAAAAAATGTCACAGGTTAAAAATATATATATATTCTGAATTCAAAATAAGTCTTCTCAATGAAACAGCTTATTGATTCTCACCTGATTGGCTACCTGACCAAATCAGTGAGTGATACTCAACCTCACAGTCAGGGACACAGAAAACAAAAGAGATAGCAAAGGTATGAAATTCTGCACAATCAAGATAAAGCAAGAATAAAATACATGAATAGTGTTCAAGTCGAAAGCACATAAAATGTTCTAGGGGTTTTAAGTGAGTTTCTCTGTATTCTCAAGCTTTCTTTAATGTCATGTACAGATATTTGTCTATGGTGTGAGTTAATAGTCCTGCTTTTTATTTCATTATTGACTGCACTTGCACTTTGCCAATATAAAATTTACTGCAAGCTTTCATTCACTTCCCTGTTGTTTTGATTTATTAAATTTGTATTTTGTTTCCAAATCAGTTCATGGTGGGTTTTATTAATATGCAGTGTTCCACATTTCTAATAATATTTCTCTTTATTACTTTGCTTGATAACCAGTAATTCAGATTCACCTCCACCCCACCCCCCCCACCCCCCCGTCTTTCTCAAGATGTTCGTTGTTTGTATATGAAATGTAAAGATTTAGTAGTTGGTTACTTTAATAGCGAGGTGAGATGCAGTAAACACATTATTTTAATTTTTAACTTACTATGAATTAATGAGATTGCCTCACTCCATGTGAAGTTAGTGAATCCAGTAGGTGTAGAGCAAATAAGGTAACATTTGAAATGTTGATTCCAACCATAACAGTAATTATGCATATTATCTATAAATGACTTGCTAGCCTGTAGTATTGTATAATATCTGCTGATCTGATTTCTAAGAGCTATGAGTAAATAATGTTTGAAAACACTCTTTCTTCTCATGTGCACATCATCTTAGAAGCCATTAGTGTCATTTGATTACTGAAGGCAGTTGATTATCTATTGAACTGCCTGGTGGCTTGCTTGAGCAGTGGTTTATTTAACAGTTAACACCATGGCATTGACAACAAAGCTAGCAAATTACCACAAAGAGCTGTGGTGGTGTTAGTGCTTACACCATCAGACTCAAGGCTAGTAAATATTGGGATGAAATCTCAGTCAAGGTTTGTTATTTTTAATCTCCGAAGTGTTTCTAAAAAAGTAAAGTTTATTTTATTTAACAACGCCTCTAAAGCATATTGATTTTTATCTTATCATTGGCTATTGGATGTCAATCATATGGTCATTCTGACATGGATTTAGAGGAAACCCACTACTGCCACATTGGCTACTCTTTTCGATAAACAAGCAAGGGTCTTTTATATGCACTGTCCCACAGACATGACAGCACATGCCACGACCTTTGATGAACTAGTAGTGGACCACTGGTTGGAACGGAAAATAGCCTAAACTGCTAATGGATCCACTGAGAAGGATCAATCCAATGACCAACAGCTTCACAGACATGCCTCCGTCTGAGCTACACCCCACTCCTATAAGTGTTTCTAACCCAAAAAGAGTGCTCTGCAAGTCACAGTAGCTAGGTGTAACATTACTTGCTCTAACCAGTGATCCATAATTCATTTATAAAAGGTCATGGTTTGTGTTATCCTGTCTGAGGGATGATCATACAAAAGATCCCTTACTGTTTATTGATAAAAGTAATCATTGTATCTGTACTTTATTCCATTATATCCCAGACATGGCTTAGGCAGTAGCATTTTTCAGACTTTTTTTTATTAAGATGTATGTATATTAATTCAAAGTTTGCATCAGTATGTACACATATATACTTACATGGCATCAGTATATTATTATATTTGATTTCAGCCTGAACATATATTTGTAAATATGTGCTGTGGTGATGGTGTTATATCTATCATTTTTAACTTATTATTTTTTAAATTATTAATATTAATAATAAACTATACACTTTTTAGTGTTTTAACTGAACTGTCTGGTAAGTATTCCAAATGGATTGATATCCATGTCGGAATCTAAGAGGGTCTAGATCAAATGTACTGGAATGTTTGAAAGGGAAAACTAGGATTGTGGAATGAGAATTGATGAACATGGAAGAGGTATTATCTAGATGTTAGGACATCTAGGGAAACTTTGACATTTGAATGCAGTCATGTTAGATAAGGTCCAATAGCGAACCTTTAAATATTTTAGACAAAAGAATTAGTTATATATCTTTCTTTTATTGACATACAATCCTGGAAATAAGTGCGTGGTCAAGAACGTTGACCAGTACAGATTTGTCATTTTGTAAGATTTGACAGTCACGAAGTTAATTGTGTCAGTCATTTTGTCCAACACCCATTTTTTAACTTTTAGTAAAAATAACATTCTTGTATAAAGTCAAAATGATGTAGCTTGTGTCTGTTGAATATATTGTTAAGAATTAAATAATGAAACGCATATATCATGAAAACTAAATTGTGTATTTTGTTTGAATTGTTCATATTAAACTGTATGTGAGGAACATTTCCAGGCCTGATATAGATATATCCTGTTTTATGGTTTTCGGACGAATTCATAGAGTTCCTTCATATGTTGTTCTAAGAGTATTCAAACAAAGATCCTCCCTGTGCTGTTACATAACGTTCGATAGAGTTATTTGGTAAATTAATTTATAAGAAGGCAGTATCTGTTTGTTGGTTTATGACATCATCACTTAGCATACAGGTTTTTTCTGATATCAGGAGTCTGAGGTTAAATAACTTAATTTTAATCTAAACACCATAAATCATGAACTTAATGCATTATCAGAGTATCCTAAAATGATATTTTGAGATAATTCACAAATACACAGCAAAGCATGGGAAATAACTCTGTAGATGTTTACTCACACTAAGTTGTTTTCCTTGGTTTTGATATTTTAACTTGCACATACTGTATACATGCTTTCTCTTTGATGATCGGTAGATGTATCTGTAGAAAAATAAATATATGTGTGTGGCTTTCCATAATTTTAACATAGCTTTAACAGTAAATAGAGATATCTCTGTTTAGAATAATCTAGTTCGTTACTAACCAAGAGTGGAAGACAAAAATGGAAAAGTGTATAGTAAATAAGAAGTTATTATATAAAAATACAATATTTATAATTCAGTACACTATATTGACATTCTCTTTCAGTGTCTTGTCCCAAAGAGGATATCTACACAAGAGCTTTAAAAGCATATTTTAAACTATGTACGTGTTTATATGTTGATCCAATGTTAACAGTTATTTGTTTTCGTATTTGTTTGATAATTTAGTCTGTTTATGCCACTTGGAACATGGATATTGACGAATAAGAACCTAAATATATAACTTACCTCATTAATGTTGATATTTTTCTAAATAAAAAAAGTCCTATTTTTTGTCTAGATTGGTGTGTCCATTGATTCTGTATTGTTTGAATGGCAGTCAAAAGTATTATTTTTGTATTTCAAACCAATCATACCTTGACCGCCATGTTTGATTTTCGGCAGATATCCATGTAAAATTGGGAGTGTTAGGTATAAAATATTTTTAAATATATTTTATACTTATTATCACCCATATGGCTCAACATATTTTGGTAGATATCAAAGTGTTACATCCTAGTACTATGTCATACTGGTACATAACACTTTTGACGTCATACGACGTTATATTATTTTGCATAGTTTGTTTCCAAAAAAGGAAAATGATGGGTTTCATTTTTGTTGTTCGGTTTTCTTTTTCAAATTTAACTTAAAATTGATAATGGGTAATAAATAGAACATTAAACTCGCTTCCATTTCGCATCATGTTTATGTCCCTCGTGAAATAATTTTCATTGTAACTCGCTAAAGCTTGTGACAACAGAAAATTATTTCTCTCAGGACATAAACATGATATGAAATGGAAACTCGTTTAATATCCTATAAATATCAATGCCATATTTGCAAAGATTTATTTATTAAAGAAAAAACGAACGAGATACCATTATTACCAGAAATGACCGAGATGTTCCGAATGTTAAAATGGATAGTTACCTCACTTTGTAATTATCTCATTTTTTATGTTTTATTATTGATGTGAAATATTTCCAATTTTTCTATAGGGGTGAAGGGTAATATTTAAAATTATTATTTAACAAAGTAATGAAAACAAAACTCTAGTCCTTTTTTTTTACTATGTTCACACAAACTAATCAACAAAAATCCATGTTCCAAAAAGCCTAAACAGACTATAAATAAAAGTATGTTATTTTACTGTTAAATCTGAGGAAACATTGAACAATTATAGGATTTACAAAAATATTTGAAACAAAAAGTCTTTGTCATAAAACCATCCACTTCTATAAAAACAACACAAATAATTAAAAGATTATTTTGATAAAACACGACATTTCGTCTATATAATACAGACTTTTTCCAGAGATAGGCTATTGTTTACAAAAAGCATACTTACCTTATACTCAGATATCATTGTAATAACTGAATCATGTAAAAAATAGATTGTTTGATAGATTGTCCTTGATATTAACCATTCTTGAGGAACATAATTGCTTTTCAAAAACTTCCATTTCACATTTAACATTAGTCATTTAAAAAATAATTGACTTTCTCACAAAATAACATCTTTTTGAAATTACTGAAAATGAGACTGTGATAACCTAACTGAGATTTTCAACATGTGGTACTCTTTTTGAAGGTAAGACTACTCGACTACTCTGCTGTAGTGCAAAGTCTTACAAAAACACTTTCAGCTGTACTGGAAGGCTATTGGAGGACTTATTTAATATAAAAACATGAAAGGTGTTTTTATATCAAAGATGAAATCATCTTTCTGGTTTAGCGTCCACACGTACCTGGTTCCAGTAGTGTTAAAAGAAAACCTTGCATTAAAAATTGATCAGAATATTTAGTTTAAAAAATAAAATAAAAGAGTTTACAGAACAGATATACAGTATCTCATGACATAACAGACTTTAATTAAATACCCACTTTAATTTAAAAGCTAATTGTTTTTTTAATACACATTACATAGGCTGCTGTTACTAAGTGAATTAATAGTCCTCACTGGACTGTTCTTTGTTGTTATTTTTTTAAATAATGTTTTCTTCATAATTGTTGTTTATTTATGTTACATACACAGGGGTTGAAATAGTTTTTAATAACCATGTGTATGACAGGTAAAAAAAAAAAATTCCTTTTTAAATAACATGCCTAAACAAAACAAAATAGGATGCGAAAGTCTTCAAGATACAAATATATATTTTATTGTTTCTGTGCTGTTTTGTTACATATAATATTAAAATTATACAGTATACTCATTAATAAAAACTTATTATATGAATCCCTTATTTTTTGTATTTGATTAGGGAAAGTGGGCTGTTATAGTCATGTAATAAATATTTTGACCACTGATAAATCCCATGTTTAATTATTTATTAATTGAATCATTATCTTTTTTCTGTTTTTAAATGAAAGTTCATGAACTTGAATTTGCCTTATTACATGAAAATATTTCTTTCGTGATGAATTATTATTTCTTGATATTTAACATGATATTTTAGGAGAATCAATGGCGATGTAGCTTATTTATTAATTTTTCAGTCTGACATGTGAGCTGATGTGTTAAGATAGTTGGGCAATAAATATGCACATAAAAATATCCTACTGCTTATCAGAATGAGTAACTTACGTCAGCTTTAATGGCCTAGTTGTAGGACATACTTGGGATTTATCCAGGCTTTATACAGTACCGAACATTGCCCACTTCCCAAAGGCAAAAGGCACTGAAAATTCCTAAGTAGGATCGATCCTTCTTAGTGGACCCATTTGCAGTTTGGGCTATTTTTCATTCCAACAAGTGGTCCACAAAGAGTAGCCAATGTGGCAGCAATGGGTTTCCTCTAAATAAATATGTCAGAATGACCATACGATTGACGTCCAACAGCTGATAATAAGATAAAAATCAATGTACTGTACAGGTATCATTAAATCAAATAAAACAAACTTTTAGAAAATTCCTTATTTCTGGACTATAAATTCCCAAATTGGTTAATAAATATAATATTACAGTTACATAAATTCAATGGTTTGAAAAAAACTTCCCAATTATGACTAAAATTGCACACATTTTACTAATCCCTTTAGCCATAGGACCCTAGTGAAAAATCCTGGATAAATCCCTGCATGCATGTAGGACTCATGCTGAAGACAGTGATACAGAATACATTCACATTGACTAGATGTTGAAATTACTAAATGTTTGACATCCTGTAGCTGGTTGATTATTAAATCAATGTGTGCTAGTGGAGTAGATTAAAAAAAAAAACCTCTACCACTTTCCTGGACAGACAGCCAATGCACATCCGTGACAGCATAGTTAAACCTTAATTAGCTTTAAGCATGAAAATAAGTCATCTCATCTTCACCAACCCTCCTTGCCCTGTGATCCGCAGATTACAGACTATTCCAGACAGTATCTTAAGACAGCATCCTGTCAACAGCCCAGTCTGATTGCATATATAATCAATCTGAGCAGAGTGCATATGGGTTACCATTTATGAGAGATCAGACGTGGTCTGCAAGACATTAGGATGACATGTAAATCATTGGTCTGATGTACTTTCTTTTAAGTCCTATCATTTTGTAAGACATTCATGCTTCATGCATGGAATGTTATGTGATTTGTCTTACTGTGTGTTGAGAGTTTGGAATAACAATTAAAAAGCATGGGTGAAATGTAAGATCAAAGGAAAATAAAATTGACTGATATGACATTTTATTATTTTTTTTGAAGCATTTTAGTCAAATAACTAAACAAATAATTAAGAGAAAGAAGAGATGATTAGACCGTGAAATAAAAAAGAAAAGAAAAAATTGACAAAATTTTGAAAGAGTTTTCAATAGAGAATTATTTTTCTATTTTAAGCAGCCATATGTTTTAAGAGACAAGTTTCTATTGTTAACTTAAACCTTTACATTATGTTCTTATCTAATGAAGGTACAAACTTGCTCCGTATGAACACATTCTCAAATTTAATATGACTTGCATGCTAAAATCTATATATTATTCACAAGGCGTGATTTTTTTTCTTCTTCAACTCAAGCCATCTTATTAAATATGTTCACTTGCTCCATTTAATGTTTGGACAACCAAAATTCAAGGAAATACCCATGGTAGGAGTTTCATTTATTGACTTGGGTGGCTGCTGAGCAGAGTCAAAAGTATTAACATTTCTTAATTACCAGATTACATCTTTTGAGTCTGCTTAGAGAGAATGTTACCATTTAACATGCTTACATCCACCTACAGTTCAAGCATGTCTGTCATAGACACAACTTTTGACATAGCCAAGAGAAGCCGAACATTTTGAATCGTGACCCTATCCAACAGGTTCAGGCATGCTCTCCCCCAAGACATAGCCAGATAATTTAGGCTGAGATAGGTGACTGTTTAGTACAGGTTTGACTGTATGTACCAACATAATAGGTTTATGTCGCCTCGCGAAACACATTAACACACAAAAATTAGTAAGACCACCATAAACTAATGCCATGCCTCAATAGGTTTTGCTTAATTGCTGGTACATCAACTTTTTTTCTGAGGCTGCAGTGCCCCAGTAGACAGATTAGTACTTTCTTTTTGCAAAGAGTCATTGTTACTTGTACAGCAATCTGGTTAATTCTGTTTTTGCAGTTGAGACTACAGGGCAAGGCATGCATGAGAAAACAGCATCTAATCTGGCAGGTGCCTCTCACTTAGGACCATGTCACACGGATGAAACCCATAAAACACTGGTCTGTAACCAGGTAAGCATTTACATGTAGGATATCATCTCATTTAGAATGTGTTTGTTGCAGTTTTGTCTTGGCCTTTTTAACATGGGTTGGGGGACAAGTTCATAGAGACTCTGTCTGACCAGCCACTTATTTCAAAGCTTTCAAATATACACACATTTCAATGATAGAATGAATAGCAAAGATAAAAAGCACCACTGATACTCAACATGTGCCTGTTAAGTAAAAATAATGGCAATTTTAGATTTGATAAATTTGTCATGACCTATAGGTTAGCAGGTCCTTATTTTGTGGTAAACTCTAAATAGGTTCCCAAGCTGTTTACGTATTTTGTGGTAACCTCTAAATCGGTTACCAGGCTGTTTACGTATTTTGTGGTAAATTCTAAATCGGTTACCAGGCTGTTTACGTATTTTGTGGTAAACTCTAAATGGGTTACCAGGCTGTTTACGTATTTTGTGGTAACCTCTAAATGGGTTACCAAGGTTTTTTACTTATTTTATTGTAACACCTAAATGGGTTACCAGGCTGTGTGCTTATTTTGCAGTAACCTCTATATCAAGACAGTGTGCTTATTTTTGCAGTAACCGCTCTATGGGTTACCAGACTGAGCTTATTTCTGTAGTAACCTCTGTATGGGTTACCAGGTTCTTCAATTATTTTGTGGTAACCTATAAATGACTTATTTTGGTGCATGGGTCTCATTATCCATAACTAATATGTTTTTAATAAATGCATGTGAACATAAACTTTATTTTTTTAATTTTGAATGTGCTAGAACAAATAAAAACAGAAGAGTTTTTCTAATATAAACATGTAAAGTCCTACTGAAAGATAAACATATTAAAACTACTATACCTCATTACCTGCGGGTTGATTTTTGGCATTAGTGGGTTTTTTTTTTTTTTATTACACAGGTCATTAATTGAAGCTAGTGATTGTTTCAAATATTTATTATATTTATTGAACAACGATAAAACAGGTGGATTTGGTATTGATATTGGAGAGGGAGGGAGGGTATAATTTTGTTCAGGGACTCTTATAATTAAAAACCCCAAATGTATGACCAAAAGTAGGGGTGGATCCATTGCCTCCCCTTGACATCTGCACCTATGATCTATTTATATATATAAAAAAATTCTACTAATAAGCACCTGCCATAATCATTTGTATATTTGTTTCATAACTATTAATAATGTGACCATTTGGTTGGAGAAACCTGAGGAAGTATTTATTTAGTTACTTAAAACATATTAATAAAAGTAAAACTAAAGTTGACAGACATATAGCTTAACCATAAACCAAATCAAAATTCTTTATATGCAGTAACTGTATAACAAGTGAGGTATGTTGGCAAGAGCACTTGTGATGTAACAAATGTATTATATTTCAGGCACAGTTTAAATTTTCTCCTGTTGGTCAGTCGGCTGTACATACTTATCCAGATTTAAATGCTTCTTCACCTGAGGGAAAGGCAGATCCAGTTTCTAAGTCTTCCACAATTCCATCCAGACTTGCCAAGCTGAGGGAGGTAGGTTACTGTGTGTGTATAGATGGCATGTGGTGTATAGTGTTGCATTACTGCTACAATACATTATAAAATAACAATTGGTACAGTCATAGCTGAACATTTGTTTTTAAGGGGGCATGGGTGATATGGTAGAAAAATTAGAAAGTAAGTACAAGTACTTACTTTGGAGTTCTGAGCAGTTATTGTTGTCTGCATGACCTGTTATATAATTTTGTGACAAAAAAACAAATGTAGGCTATGACTTAACAGGGATTATTTTGTTCAGTAACATGTTGCAAATTTCGGAGATTGCTACACGATTCTAATACAGGAAATCAGTCATTGTTGTTACTAATATTTTTGAACACTAACTTTCCTTTTTTAAATATGTTAATATTGTTATTTAATAATAAAGGGTAACAGTTTAAAACAGGGGATATCTATGATGGCCTGTGATAGCTGTACATGTCTGGAACCAATTGGGGTATTTTAGACAGAGTTCTGGATTATTTAGACAGTCTAAATGTTATAAAGATAAGAAGAGCATTTTTGATTGAAATGTTATCACCACTTTACCAAATGTTATCACTACTAATTAGGAGATGAAATCTTTAAAAAAAAATTAAATCTCTTTAACTATTAAGCATGTTAATGCATAAAATTATTAATTATTAGAATATTTCTTAGTATTTTGAAAATACACATGTATGTTTTACTGATTCTGTTGGATGTTGGATGTTTTATATTTTACATTCACATAATCAGTTTTTTTAAATTTTAACAGAATCATTTATATATACAAACAGACCTGTAAAGAAATGAGATAAAGAGTGTTTAAAGTGCCATGTGCAGTGGTTCTAAGATGGTAAAAGCCATGCTATTTTGAATACACTTATTTCATTTCTGCACCATAACTGTTTGTTTTACTTGAAATACCAAAAAATATTTTGAAGCATGGTTTGTGGTGTTGAATAGAATAAAGTGCTGTGGGAAATGTTTCATGTTACAGTTACTTTCATATTAAGGTCCTCGCAAATAATATGTATATATTTGTGAATACGTTATTTGTAATGTTTAATGCAATAATTTTGTTGTTTATATTTTCCTAAAATTATTTTTTAAACAAAAGTATTAATGTATAATTCCTATGACTAGGTAGTTCTATAAAAAATTAAAAAATTTAAAAAGAAGAAGAAAAAAAGCATTCTTTTAAAAACAAATTCTTTGATCCTAAATTTTGTTGTTTTTGTTCTATATATTAAAAAAACTTCAGTAAACTAGATCATGTCTATTCCAAATACATGTTAGGTTTTCAAGTTGATAAGGTATGAAAGGTTCCACTAAATGTGTTTCATAAACATTAAACTATTGCACACATTGTAACCTTACTGTAACACTGTGTTCCTGTAAGGTTGCACCACTTCAAATATATATAAACTTTCTGGTCTTGGATCCAGGTGCATTAGCCTTACTTTCAGGATAGGCTAGCCTTCATGGGTATTATATTATGATTTCACTAGTTCCAAATGCTCTCAATGAAGTACAAAAAGTAGTCTAGTGAGTGTCCGCTAGCTATTTGATCTTGAATGTAATCCAGCATAAATACAACTGTCATTCAAGGGAGTAGTAGAGCGAGACATGGCTAAGGAAGTAGAGTGGCCTCAAGGAGTGTGATGGGTCATAGCATCAATATCCTTCAGTAAACCTATTTGGATTATTTCACATTCCAGCCAGTGGTTCATGACTACTGTACTAAAAGCTGTAGTGTGTTCTGACCTATGGAAACATTTTTACTAAAGATCCCTTGCTATTAATTGTAAGGAGTAGCCTATGTAGTGGTAGCAGGTTTCTGCAGTGAACCATTTGTCATAAATACCATGTGTTGGACACCTAATAGCTACTGAAAACCAGTGTGCTAGGATGTTAAATAAACAACCTTTTTTTTAAGGAAGTAAACTAAAGTAAAGTTTGTTTTATTTAATGACGCCTCTAAAGCACATTGATTTTCTTCTTATCATCGGCTATTGGACATCAGTCATATGGTCATTCTGACATATGTTTAGAGGAAACCCGCTGGTGCCACATGTGCTACTCTTTCCAGTAACCAGCAAGGGGCCTTTTATATGCACCGTCCCACAGACAGTATAGCACATACCACGGCCTTTGATGAACCAGTTGTGGACCACTGGTTGGAACAGAAAATAGCCCAAACTGCAAATGGGTCTACAAAGAAGGATCGATCCCACGACCGATAGCTTCACAGGCAGACTTTCAAGGAAGTAACAAAAGGTGATTCTTTAAGACAGGTGGCAGCTTAATATAGATGTATGCATTAGCAGGTTTGACAGTATTATATTTTTAAGTAATGTTTCTAAATTCACATACTTTTATTTATTCAAAAATTACTCTATATGCAGAATTCCTCATTGGCATTTTAAGGAGAGATGAGTTTCCATTTGATTATTCCCATGTTCAAAAGCATTGCAGTTCCATGTATTTTTAAAATCTGTCAATTTATCTTGCTGCTATAATTATCAAGATTATCAGCTTATATCACAAGGCAGGTTTCCACCTAGTATCTGGAAAATGGGAGTCATCATGACTCATAGGGTTTTATTTTAGGAGTCAAGCATTCAAAAATGGGAGTCGCATATGACATATTATTTCAATAATTAACTGAATAATTGTCTTGCTTATATTACATACATATATTATATAACAATTATCTACTATTCTATCTTTATAATACTTATTCATTTATATTCATTGTTTCTTCTTCTCATTAGTAACAGGTTATTGTATATTTAATTTTTTTTTTTTTTAAATCAATTCACATAGGAAATATTTTGCGTCAATCATGAAGGAGTATTTTTGTGAAATATTATGTCAAATACGCAGGATTCCTGCATCATGCAAAACCCTGACAAGGTATGACATCATTTGCTAGATTCTCAAAGCCTTCAAGTATTTTGTAAATATATGATGTTTGCATTTTTATTCCAAAAAATAATTAATACATCAATTTAAGACAAGTGGCTACTATAAACGTGCCTGTAAAATTTCTTAAACACTGTGATACCCAATTTGCTTGGAAGAAGAACATGCTATTTCCTAATTCGTCTGATAACCTGGTCATATCAGTTTTATGGAAAATGGGTTTTTAATTGGTATTGTACACCCTTTGAGTGCATGCATTATAAATATTATGTTGCTATTGGTTCTGTACATAGTGCATATCTTTGACGTTACACAGGTGTCCAT
Source organism: Symmetromphalus regularis (assembly GCA_032355785.1). Taxonomy (NCBI): domain Eukaryota; kingdom Metazoa; phylum Mollusca; class Gastropoda; order Neomphalida; family Neomphalidae; genus Symmetromphalus; species Symmetromphalus regularis. Next base: position 15,643 of record JAULBS010097659.1, on the reverse strand, counting down.
CACCTCATGTTACGATGGTCTTATTCAGTTTCTGGCAAGGATGAGTTGTTTAATGTTAGCAGGTTATTTTTATGTGATGCACATATTGATGAGAAGATAAGAAAGTGGCAAGTGTTTTGGGGAGTTGGACGTATAAGGTAGGATTAACTGTACTGAAGAAAGTTTACTGAAGTTTTTTTTATTATATCTACCAACTCAGATGTTAATTGGGGAAGTGTGCATTAAGAAATTACCCAGTAATTTATTTTGGTATAGAGTTGAGGATGACATCATTGGGTAAGTAAAGTTATCTTGTAGCTTTGATGGTGCTTATTTAAGACTTTTCTTTAGTAGTATTGTATAGAATTACTGGTATAATGTAATTTTAGAATTGAAATATCTGGCCATATCAGTGTATAATAAGTTTAAAATGAATGCAAACATAGTAGTCTATTTTAGCTTATTTGATGTAGTTACTCACTGGAACATTCTTATAACAGTATTTGTACAGCACTGATATAATATACTTCTCGGTTTTCTCACATTATATGTGTGTACTGGGAATTGTAAAACATGCCCCTGAAAATGCATATCTTACTTGAATCCATTTTTCTTAGAAAATCTCATAAAATATGTGCACCAAATTTGTAGCTATTATCCAAAAGTGAACAGTTAATGTGCCAAGAAGAACTACCATACTTGAACATGTGAAAGTGCATATATCAATGTAAAATTCTATTTCTGTCTTATGCACCAGCCATTCAAAGGTACTTGGAGCATAGGGTGATGGAATATATATATATATATACTGTGTGATTGGCACCATCGTTTTTAGCAATAACTTTTCTTCTTGGGATTGTAGAACAAAAACGAAAATGGTTTTGGAAATTAAACAAAAGGTCAAATTTTGTATACAAAATTTCAAGAAAATATACTGAATATTAAATGTTTTATGAGAAAAAAATGATTTTTATGCATTTTTAGCTAAAAAAAAATGTTTTTCACTTTTCAGTTACAATTTTTGTTAACATAGCAACCATGTATAATCCAAAAGATTATGAAGTGAAATACTTTTGTTTATCATGTTCACATTGCAAAAGGTTTGAAAGGCAGTTGTTTGTACTTTAGGCACTTATTTTTCAACTGAAAAATGCTAGTGTTTTGATGTTCCACTTCCAGTGACATGATGTATATTGTTAAGCTTGTCTGTCCTTTCTTATCCATCAACATCTTGTTTTATTCATCCCATTGTTTTTAATGGATTGTTTTGACATTTTATATGGTGATCAATATTAGATGATTTACATGATGATGTACCTTTAACATAGTTTTATCATCATGTAAATATTCAATGAGGCTTATCCAATCAGTGGTTTAGTAAGGCTGGCTCACACTTGACTACGTGTCAATAGCCGATGATTAATAAATCAATGTGTTCTAGTTAAAAAAAAATTTTATATCAATTTCTGGCTCTAAGGGTTCCAATGTGTCAGTAGCTGAAGCACTGTTGCTATAGATTTTAAGCTTCTTTTTTTTTAATGTTCTTTACTTTTATAGTTTCAGTGGATAATTTTGACATTTCTTGTCTTAATATTTGCATGGTGAAGAAACCTGTGTTAAATGTTAACATTCATGCCAAGTGTTACATTGTTCAGACATAACAATGGAATCAATAACAGTAGTTTGTGTTGACATACCTCACAAGAAAGAAAATCTGCTAATGGTATTTATTACATACAACTCTGGCAAGAGGCAGTAGATTATCAACACAGCACAGTATACCACACATCCAACTGGTAATTAACTCTACTCAGGCACTGTGGATACACATAAAGAGCTGTGAAAGAAAGGATTGACTGTTTTAACAGTCCTCTGGCATATTGGTTAATTAGCGGCTATTGGACATTAAACTCATATTATTGATGACACATTGTTCACAGAAAAACCCCACTAATACAATACAGGCTACTCTGATTAGCAACATGGAGTCTTTTACATGCACCTTCTCACAGACATAAAAACATGTACCTGGCATTTGTTACACCAGTCGGGACCATTGGCTGGAAATAGAAATAACCCAATGGATCAACTGATCTGATGACTATTTGCAACTCAGCAGGCCATAGGATTTCAAATTTCATTGGAAACGATTTTTAGGTTCCGTGCTTTTTGATCGTGGGAACCCATGAGAAACTATTTTTTGATTCTGTGAAAATAAAGTCACAGGAACTTGAAAATCATGGAAAGTGAAATTTCAGATGCGTTATTTTGATGAAATGGTATGGACGCGGTATTGGTAACAATTTTTACCATGAAATCCTATGATCCGGTGAGGCAAATGCTCTAGTTCTTTAAAAAATCTTAAATAGACTGTACTTGCAAGGAAATTGGCTTTAAAAGATTAGTAATCCAGATGAATAGCCAAATTGATGGTAGCAGAGTTTTTTCTGTCAATCATGTGTCAAATATGCCATATATTTTACACCCAATAACTGATTAAACAGTGCTGGGTGTTGTTGAATATTTATTTAGTTTTTGACTCTACAACAATTAATGAAACTGGTGATTAAATGCCATAATGAAAATAGAAAGCTAAAATGACTTGGAATTACCCCCACTACATGGACCTAGAATGAAACAATATATCTTGGACACATCAACTCTGCTCTTGGATTATGTCTGCTCTATTAGTATTACACAATCTCTATCCAGGAAACTTGCTAATTAATAAACACTTACACAAGTATGTGAATCAACATGCTTTATAATAAGAAAGATGGCTAGGTGTTCCTATGGAGAATTTGTGTGTAGAATAAACTTGGGATTATGATGTCACCCTGCTTACTGGGTTTTTTCTTTCTTATTAGCTGTATATCAGCCCATTTGCAGTAATCTTGAACCAGATCTTTTAATAGTAATAGATCTACACTACAACATTTTGAGGAAAACTGAACATTTTAGCAATGGCTAATATTAAATGTGACTGAAATTCACAATTAGTGTTTTGACAGTTATTGTTAGTGAAGGCATATAAAAATTATCTTACTTTTAACTGGAGTAGTCTGTTATACTGATAGTTGGGGTTTTCTTATTTGTCACAAATATGTAATTATCTTTGATAATTAATATCATTTGAACTAGCTGCTGAGGGTGTCATTAAATAAACATGTCTTCCCTGACATGAATAAATAATGATAACACTTTCTTTAATCCAAATCTCTTTATGCAAACAAAATTTGAAAATTCTCTTAGGGAGACTGTGCGAAATTAGTTTTTATGTCATTCACATTCACATCAACAAAAGTTTATCAGTACCAAAATTTTATTGCACTATAAAACATGATTTTTTTTTAAGTAATCAGCTGTATTGTTGACACCTGCGGTGAAGAAAGTGATCAACTGGTAATGGCGTCATTTAAATTTACCACCTAAGACCAGGATGTAGGTATTTTTGCATGTTCACAGTAATAATCCCAAAGTGTATGGCCTGCAATATGCCCTGCAAGGAGTGCCACTTGTAGGCAGTTTACTGATTTTTATGTTGGCGAGATACAGAGTAATATATATATTTTTTTAAAGTGGGTGATTGGGCTTAAATTGAATACCCGATCGGGAGGTCAGGAGAGGTACTTAAAATTGGGAGGCTCCCACCCAAATCAGGAGACTTGACAGGTACGAAACAAGTAACCACATCTTCAAAATCTTTCTGGAAGTTTGATTGTAGCCAGATGCTGGTAATTCAGTGATCAACATGGTTGATGATGTGTGCAGGTTAATAACAGAATGGTCAGTATGCATTCAAGATGGAGCCATATTCTATGTGTACCATTAAGCTTTGACACAAGCAGTGTTGTTTGCATGCTTCGTGAAGGGTATAATCAAATGGCACAGTTGAGGAGGTTGTTGAAGCAGTATTTTGGTATTGTGCTTATTTCATGCACCACATATAGTGCACATGATCTGGCATTTCCACAATTTTGTACATATCAGATAAAAGTAACACATGCTATCAAGATAGGGATGCTTTCATATCGTTTGGTACTGTAGTAAATACTATATGTCATGCAATAAATGTCATGAAATAAATGTGTCCTGATAAAAATATTAATAACTAAATTATGTTAATGTTTGTTTATTATTATCATCATCACCATCACCACCACCATCATCATCATTATCATCATAATCATCACGATCACGAATGTATTGTATCCATTACTTACAGCACTAATTTTATTTTATAAAATAAAATAAAATAATTTGATATGGGTAAACCATAATGTATATTTATAGGAAGAAAAAGTTTTGTTTAACAAAACCACTAGAGCACATTGATTTATTAATCAATCATTAGCTGTCGGATGTTAAATATTTGGTAATTTTTACACATAGTGTTATAGGAAACCCACTACATTTTTTCATATGAAGTAAGGAATATTTTACATGTATGCTACAGTATATGTTATGGTCAATTGATATACCCAGACCTGCCTACCTTTCCGATTGCTCCGTAATATTTCCAGACAGACACCACAAACTACAGCATTCTGGCCATAAAGTCAAACTTTCTGCTGGCTAACCGAGTCGCCTAGATTTTAATTTTTAAATATTTTTATTATTATTATTTTTAAGTTGTCTGAGTTCAGTTTGCATAACTTCCTGAGTGAAGGTCAATTGACATTGCATATGCATTGTGCAAAGGTTTTGTATTTCCACTTGCTGAATAAATATTTTGTGCCAAACGTGAAAGCTGATGGCGAGTAAAAATATGTGCAAAGCACCGAGACTGGGCTCAAAGAACAATCCTGACAGGACCCTTAGATTTCCTGAAAAATCATGTTTATGGGCCTTAGATTCCTGAAAAGGTTTTATATGGGTAGGCAGGTCTGTATACCAATCATTGGGAACAGGTTCGGGTGGAAATAAGCCTGATCAGTGAATAAGTCCACCAAAAGGTTCTATCCTATAACCAAAGCACCTCTGACCGCTACTGGCTCCGCTTGATCCCAACACATATTTATATGGATGTGTTTTGCATTTTAAAACCAGTAAAATTAAAATAGCTTTAACAAATGGGGCTAAGTAAAATAAAAATGTCAGTTGTTTCCTCAGTGTAGTAATTAAATTTTTGACACTAATTTCTTGTTGCGTTAATATCTTCCTCAATTTAATTTCATGATTTACAGTACATATTTTTTCTTTAAATAAAGAGATTATGTCATCAGTGTGATGTGCCAAATTACTTGAGCTAATTAGATCTACACATCTAAGCTAATTAGCTGGACAAAACATTTTTGGGAATCCAGTCACTTTTCCTGACTATATAATTATATTTATAAAGAACATGATACATAATTTCACAACACATAAAGCATATTGTTACAGTAACTTGTGTACAACAATCACTATCAGGTAAGTTTTATTACTTTATAGGCTGAAACATGCATTTATACTAAAAAGGGTTATCATAAGTGTTTTGTATAGAAAGGTAGCTTTTATACAGAATTCCTTTTTTAGCTTATTCCTCAAGCGGTAGCATGTCTGCCTGCGAAGTGATCGGTCATCGGATCGATCCTTCTCAGTAGACCCATTTGCAGTTTGGGCTGTTTTCCATTCCAACCAGTGGTCCACAACTGGTTCATCAAAGGCTGTGGTATATGCTGTCCTGTCTGTGGGAAAGTGCATATAAAGGACACATTGCTGCTTATTGGAAAGAATAGTATATGTGGTGGCAGCTGGGTTTCCTCTAAATACATATGTCAGAATGACCATATGATTGAGGTCCAATAGCCGATGATAAAATAAAAATCAGTGTGCTCTAGAGGCATCATTAAATAAAACAAACTTTACTCTATAGCTTATTCCTTTAATTTTTTAATGTTTAAAATAAAAAAGGAGAATTTCAGTGAATTTATTTCTTAGCCTGGATAAATAATGACATTACAATTTACATGTGATTTTTTTTGTTTTTGTAGTCCTCTTTAATAACAAACCGATAGCTGCCCAAGTTAAATTACACTTACAGATTCTTTTTGTTGTTGTTGTTGTTCCATGCTGTAAAGATTAATTAGGAGAATTATTTATCTAGACAGTTGAAGCTTTCTTCTGTTTAGTCACGTGTAATTTTGGCTGTGTTTCAGTATGTAATTTGGCAATCACAAAGTATTCCACCGCTTGACTCAGACTTTAATTACATGCTTGTTTAGTGTCTATTGGCTTCTTGGGATCCACATTCATTGACTATCTCCTGTACTACACGCTTGTTGCATGTTTCTTCACTGAACATCTGTACATTTTGAGATAACCTCATCAGAGAAATATTTTTGTTATTATTATCTTTGCCCTTTAAAGAGATTTTTTTTGAATAATGTAGCAGGTTTTTTGATAGGAATTTTCATTACTGTAAAGTAAAGAAAGTTTGTTTTATTTAACGATGCCTCTAGAGCACATTGATTTTTATCTTATCAGCTATTGGTCGTTAAACATTATGGTCATTCTGACACATTTATTTAGAAGAAATCTTCTGCCACCACATAGACTACTCTTTCCAATAAGCAGCAAGGGGTCTTTTATATGCACTATCCCACATACAGGACAGCACATACCATGGCCTTTGATGAATCAGTTGTGGACCACTGGTTGGAACGGAAAATAACCCAAACTGCAAATGGGTCCACTGAGAAGGATCAAACCGACAACCTACTAGTTCACAGGCAGACTTTTATTACTGATACAAAAATGATGAGTACCTGTTTGCTGTCAGACTGATGAAAGTGGAACTTTTCTCTACTCTGGGTGATACACATTCTTGTAGCCAGACTGCTATCATCTCAGGTGTCGAGTTTCTGGCAGGGGGAAATATTACTTACTAGCAGTCAGTGGGTGGTTCACAAACGTACACATTGTCAGAAAGGTATTTTCTCTCTGCTGCTGGATTTTTTTTATCTTAAGGTAAATATTTAGTCTTCAGGACGTTTGTTAAAATAAATACACTAATGGTCATAGTTGGCCTGTGTTTATCATTGTAAAGTAATAAGAAAAGAAGATCAACAGATTTTGTAAAATTACTGTTTCTGAAATAATTCATTTCACCAACATAATCTTTTAAAATTACTATAATTATGTTTGGTTAGATGTTATATATTTATCACAAGGGTCTTTTGTTTAGTAATCTTTACAATTAAAGAAAAATTAACTGTGTAGGCGAAATTGAGATTCTGATAGAAAAATGACATGTTTTTTGTCTAACCACTAAACTATCAAAATAATCTTATTTCATAAGATAGATAAGATAAGATAAACTTTATTGCATGTTTCATTCCAACTAGGGAACAGAATGCCAATATACAAACATTTTAAACAGTAGAACACATAAAAGCAAACATTTAACTAAAGTGATTAGATGAATATAATAATGATTATTTGTTTGTCATGTACATGTAATTATAAATAAATTTACACACTGTATCTGCACAAGCATCCTTTGAATGACATATTTGTAAAGGCAGTGATATGACGTGTGATGTACTGGAATAATATAATATAGTTTCATATGATCAGCTTTTTTATTATGATACTTTGCTGGGATTGTGTTATGTTTAGAGAGTTGAAACAGTAGGCCTCGTTTTAGATTAGGCTGTTTTACAACATTTTCCTCTTAACAAAACAAACATACAAACCTGTTTCTTTTCTTATAGTTTATGTCATTAAACTAACCATGTGCTAAATTTTAAACTCTATTTTCATAATAAGTGTTTGGTTACTATGCTGGTTTACTAAGCTGTTTTGATTTTTAGTTTCAATGTCGATTTTCTTAAAACCAGTATTGTGATACATTCCTGAAAATTTGTTTCCTTATAAAAAAAAATTCAAAAATCAATATATTTTAATGATCTATGATATAAATTGAAGCCAGGACTTCACATATATTTAAAATATGTTTACCACTATAAACTTCAAATGTTTTGGTAATATGTAAATGATTTGGTCATAGTTTGTCAAATATATATGTAGTTTAACAATTTTGATTTTGGAATTTTGTGTTTGTCATCATATGGACAAATGTCAAAATTGAAAAGAACTGTTTAGATTGTCCGACAAGTAAAACATTATAGGTTGTAGACTAGGACGTCAATGAGTCCATAATTGTGATCTCAAGTACTTGTCTCGAGGATTAAACTCGATTCAGACTTGAATATCTGAAATGTAGTAATGACATTACCTGTATACATTTTTGTCTGACATTTAAATGAGCAACAGATACAGAAATTCATAAATGGATTATCATATAATTAAATTTCTATTGTAATCAATTATTATTACAGTTTAAAGGCGTCTCATTGGTCAAGCTATTAGCAACATGGTTTGTTAGATTTTCAATGAACGTAAAAGGACCGCCGTGGAACTTCATTTTAACAGCTGTGTTTACAAACTGTTTTTAGATTAGGGAATAACATTAAGTCATAAACAATGACATCATTTAAAAAACCCTGTTCTTTAGTTTTCGTTCAACACATTCCAATAATAAATGAAAATCAAATATGAACTTGTTTGTGTAATTAATAAAAATGTATGTCCCAAATTTAATTATAAGAAATGTCTCTTATTTCTTTTAGATTCATCAGGGCATGAACAAAAAAACATCTGCAAACTTTTGTGTGAATGGCTTTGCCGATTCACACAGTTTACATATGTTTATTTTGTTCATACCCCAATGAATCTAAAAGAAATAAGAGACATTCCTTAAATAATACTGTACATGCACTGTTGATAGCAGTTGATCTGCTTTTCCAGCAGGCTATAGTGTTTTAGACTATAGCTCATATTCATTGGTGAAATCTGATTCCAGCAGATTAACATTCTTTAAGAGACTAACTTTAACCCTAACAAAAATATTCACATTCAACAATAAGCAAAATATTTAGAATTTATATACAGCTTTCACAATGACACAACTCAGACCATTGACATGTTTTTTTTGTTATCTGTGACTCCTGTTCTGATTTAGAAGGGGTGAGGGTGGTATATAGAGATTACATAACAAGACCCCATAAAATACTGATTATATTACGAGTGTTTTCAATCGGACAACATGAGCGAAAGAGTGATGTACGATTTAAAAGACACGAGTTGTAATATAATCAGTATTCTATGGGTTCGAGTCGTGTAATCTATTTATTACACCATGTTATTGAGTTCCCTTACACGGAAATTATTTTCTTTTGCAACTGAAAACATTGAAGAAAGCAAAAAATAAAAAGCATTGGGATTCAAAGTGCCTGCGCACTCCTTACTGTACTTGCAACTGTAAAGTCATAAAGTTCTTACAGTATACAAGAAAAGAAGAAAGAAAAAGGCACATTCGTCACATGAATAAAAGAAATTTAATAAACTTATAATATATTGTTTTAACAAAATATTCAAAGAACAGTGACATACATGTAGCAATATGTGTTGCTTTGTCATCATGTATTTTATCGAGATTATGTAGTCTAATTTGTAATGACATCATTTCCTGTTTATTGGCGTTATTGCCTGAATCAATTTTAGGATGTTTAGCTTTTTGGATTAGCCTAGAATTACATTGAATATAACTGCATTTTCACTTACAGCTACAGTGTTTAAAATGTATTTTCTGGAGATGTTTAAAGTGTTCTATTATTTTTGTGATGTTAATTTAAATGAAGATGGTCAGGTATAATATATCTGTCTCTTCTGAATGATAGCATTCATATTTTACATTGTAAAATATGAAATTAATGCAAAGATAAATTAATACATGATGAAAATCCAGGCAAAAATGCAAATATTAATTAATGCAATGACCACAAAACATTTTTTTTCCCCTTGGCGTAATGTTTGTGGTAACCATTGTTTACATTATTCTGACCCTGAACGGTGATTACAAAGTGTATAACAAAAAAACAACAGTTCACCAACTGGTATGGAAATCAAGTGGCGACTAATGTGAAAAACAACAAAGATGTCCATGTTGACTTACAAATCAGTGTTTTAAAACCAATTCTCTCAATGTGATTTGTAAATTGTTTCAATTTTATGAATTAAGATATGGACTGTGTCAAAAGTGGTTGGATAAAATCGAGTCTGCATGACATGTTGTTGAAAGACCAAATGTTTCTTGATGATTTGCTCATTTCATTGATAATACATCAGTGCATTAATTGCTTGCTTTTTTATGTCAATAAAACTTAATTTCTATTTGCTATTTAATGTTTGGTTTTGGGTTGGTTGTTTACAATTTTTAGAGACATAAATGCATGGTGAAATTAATGCGTCTGTTATCAACTCGCATTTATCGCTTGTTTTACAGCATGTAATTTTTAGTTTTAATTACAGTGATACTGATTTGAGTAGCTTCATTTGTTGTTACAGTACTCAAATCAGTAAAATGGACTCAAAAGTCAATCATTAACTTCACAAGTGTCAAGTACTGGAAGAAGCTCTGTTTTATACTCATCAAAGCTTGGACAGTTTTCTTGGTTATGTAACGGTAGATACAGTGTAAAGCTGGTGAAGGAGAATGTTTTCACTTGTTCCACTTATTCACAAAGAGCTTTTTCAACAGTAGGTTACAGATCACAGACACTAGAGCAACAAGACCTCAACTCTTGCTATAATCAGATAAAGCTGAGTTAAAGCCAACAGTAGTGTTTTCTCTTCTGTCAGCATCTATTTTCTGAAAGTGTGCACTGGTTTATAAGAAAGGTGTTTTACTATCAAGTTGGCAGGCTTTGTTGAACATCTTTAATTATTTATATACACACACACATTTAAATTTACTTATTTGTTAGCCATTTTAGCTTTTTACTGGATAACAGCTTTATATGTTTAAATTACACATTGCTTCTTTTTGAATACTGATGTTTACTAATTCAGTTTGTCTCGTCTTTATAATGTATTCAGTAGCTCAAAACAGATTCCAAATGTATCAACATGAAAGGCTAATATATGTAAAGGTCTTAATACAGATGTTTTGAGTAAACACAAAAGAACACATGTACTGCAGACTTTTTCCCTATACAGTGATTAGATGCTAAAAGTAAATAGTTAACAACACAAGTTTACTTTTTGTTTCTGTGTGTTCACCATCTTAAACCTGTTAAGGGAGCAGGATGTAGCTCAAGCGGTAGGGTGTCCGCATCTGAAGCTGTCTGTCGTCAGATCGATCCATCTCAGTGGACCGATTTGCAGTTTGGCCTATTTTCTGTTCCAGCCAGTGTTCCAAAACTGGTTCATCAAATGCCTTGGTATGTGCTGTCCTGTCTTTTGGACAGAGCATATTAAAGACCCCATGCTGCTTATCAGAAAGAGGAGCCTATGTGGTGGCAGCTTGTTTCCTCTAAATCAAAAAATATGTAAGAATGACCATGTGATTGACGTCCAATAGCCGATGATAAGATAAAAATCAATTTGCTCTAGAGGCGTCATTTACTCTTTCATCATGATAGGCCGCTTTAACAATTCAAGACATATACTCTGTCAAATGCGACATGGATTTTGGTATGTTTGATGCGTTAGAATTTGGGGATATAGATAAAAGCATTGCAACTGTTGTCGATAGAGAAAATGGCAAGTCTGATGACGATGAACTTGGTGATATTGACGATGTACCTTTATTCTGTCACTCACCTGAATTTACCTGTAAAACAATCATTTTTACTAAAATTATATTAGATTAACCCAGCCCATTCATTATTCTTTCAGAAAATCTTTACTTTGTATATCATTTTGTTGCTAATTGTTGACAAAAATACACTTCAATCAGAAGCGTTGGAACGAAATTCATATTGGGTTGGCTGTTCCCATTTGTGAACATAAAAATTTGCGGGTATATAATTTAACAATGAATAAGAACATATTTATTGGAATTATTGGGTGCAGCCCCCCTCCCCCTCAGCCCCCCAGCTCCAACGCCCCTGTCTATGATACTACTCAGTTGTTTTATAATTAGTTTAAATATATTCAGTATACATAGAAGTATACATAAATATTATCACAGGGATGAAAGAATTAAATAAAACAAATTTTTCTTTGCTTTACTTAAACCTGTTGGTGTTATTACACATGTACAAGCACACAAACTACTGAATTACTCTTTATTATCAGCTTTGGTCAGTGTGTGAACTAACATTTGTAATAGAAGTCTTAAGTCGTAATAAGAGTGGTGGTTTTATAATTAATAATAAGTGCAAATAATTATTTTTTTCTTTTATGAGTTACATGCTTTTCAGAGTTTCTGCTGGAGAATAAAATAGCATACACTAAAAAAGAAATCAGGATTTTATCCAGGCTTTTCACTAAGTGTTACTCCAAATTGTCTGTCGTTTGTTTTACCAACACTCCATCACCTACTTTTCTTGAGTTGACTACAATCAGTAGTTGTGAGTTTGTACCCACAATCAGCATGTTGAATCCTTAATTTTATTTAAATACAGTAAAACAGTTTAATAATAATAATAAATCTATGTAAATTGTGTATGTTCTCAAAATATCAGCTTTCATAATGTTTTGGTTAAATATTTATTTGCAGAAGTGCTGTAGAACCCACCTTAAGATCTCCATAATTCTGATCCTCCAATCAAATACATTATCAGTGTATCATAGGTCTTAGTGGGGTGCAACGATACGACCAAAACCATTTTGAGATATATTGAGATACAGGAAACCCATATTGCAATACATATTTCAATACAGTTTGATTAATTACCAAGTTGTGATAAAGTCATATTTTGATACTATAATACTAATTACTAAATACATCTCAGGCTGGCAGACCTGTACCAATTTCTGATGAAAAAAGAGAATATACAGACTCAGTATATTTTTATGTTTTAATAAAGTTTAACTTTTTTAATAACTTACTGTCTTAATCATAGATTTTATAGATGGATACTTATTAGGTAGCTATATCGCGATACATGAAACCATATCGCGGTATGTATTGTGCTTGACAAATATGACACTATACTGGTATATCGGTATATCGTTGCACCCCTCGTCTTTAGCCTCCACCAATTTTAGGCTTGCATACCCTCAAAATATTTTATTGCAGAAACCATGCAGTTGTATCCCTATGTTCAAAAATTTCTATTCAAGATAGAATATTCCTGTCTTGAGACTGGGATTGAGAAACTTATTACAGCTAATTAATCTATGCACTCAGTGGGCATATAGCCAAAACTTCAGTCCTTTGGGTTTAATATGAAAATAGCTTCATGATTTTTATTATTTTAGTTCTTTTTTGAAATATCGATCTTTATATAGTTGTGTATTCTTCAGATGAGAATTGTCATTTGTTTTGATTTCATTTAACTTTGTTTGGTATCAGATTTATTCTCAGTAGGCACTATCAAGTTACCAATTAGCTACCGATGTCAATAATTAGCCATCAAGTTTTGATGATTAACCATCACGTTTGAATAGTTCAGATTTAGCTTAGTGGATTAGAAATAACATAACTTGATTACGTTTGAACAAAATCTGTTTAATAATTAAAGAAAGGAGTATTATAGAATAGTGATAAATGTTTCTGTACGATTATTGAAGACTGTTGTGAACTACGGTAAATTTCATTAACTAATTTTCACCCGTCTCTCTCCATTTTTAGTCCATGTTGATTTGTTCTATTCATGAAACATTAAATTAATTTTATTGTGAATTGGAAGCCTCAAGTTCACACTTTTAAGGTTTTATAAGTTTGAGCTCTATGATGCATTTAATAACCAAAATATTACTTGTACAGTTTTTTTTACTACAGTATATTGACCTCTGTCACTTATACAAAACACTCACTGATTAGATATATTGGGAAATTAAAAAAAATAATGTTTGCCTTTATTTGTTTGCATAGACTATTTAAACCCAGTTTCATTTTATTTACTAATTCACATTTTTCATTTTACAATTTCATTTGCATTATACCTTTCTGAAAGCATGCTACACTCATCTGAGAATACATGGAGAGTCATATACTGCAGAGGTTTGATCTTAAGCGTTTTTAACTTTCTGAGGATCAGTGGTCTTAAAATTCTTTAATGATGTTAAATTAGTTTGTCAGGTAGATGCAGGAACCATGGTATCTGTAAGTCTTTACTTAATGTTTGTAGTTAACTTAATTTGCAAGAATCTTTGGAAACATTTTTGTTACAATAATTAGTTTCTGATTTTTATTATTTTTTATTGTGCTTATCATCGTTTTCATATATTATTATACTTTGAATTTTACAGACAAATTTGGCCAAGAAGCGAGAACATATGAGATCTATGAAGCTTCCTGACCTGCAGGAGCAGATGGATGGAAGCACTCCAAATCCAGAGATAGATGTTATTCCACCAGAGCCATCATCCGATCCAGTGACACCAAGCATTCCAGATAGTTTTCTGGAAAAACTCGGACTCAAACAAAGTGCTACGCTTTCCAAGTAAGTACAAAAATCACTGAATGTTCTAAGTGGATGACAGACACTAAAGACTTAGTCTTAAGCTTTCCAAGTAAGTACAAAAGTAGAAAATCAGTGAAAGTCATAAGCTTCCTAAGTAAAAAATCAGTGAGTCATTGGTTAATAACAGACAAATAGACAGTTAATCAGTATTATGTTTTTCATTAACATTTTTAGCAGGTAATATTATATTCTTTCTAAACAAATTTTAGATTAAGAAAACAAAGCGAATGTCTAGAGGTTGGTATTCTGTGAATGCTGGCTTTATTTGTCCTTGTTCTAAACAAAATAATAATAATTAGTGCATAAAAGACACTAAATCATTGGCTTTATATACTAAATAATTAGTTTTATTTAAAAACAGATGACTCAATTTCATTGCCTTTAGAATTAGAATTTTGTTACTTATAAGTGTTTTTTGTTAAATGTTTGTAGAATGTTTGAACAGTTGGAACATGCACATAGAACCATGATTTGGTGTCTTTTATGCATCAATTCAGGTTTTTGGAACAAGCATGAAATAAGTAAATATTTAATATATATGTCAGTCTGAGAATGGACATTTTGTTTTCTAAATCTGGCTCCTGGCATCACTTCTGGTGACATAGGTTGATGGGATTGTTGATGAGAGACTCATAAAATGTGCTGGTTTAGTCAGTGCCAGATTAGTGTTTTATAATGTTATATAAACATAGTCACCTTTTGATATATTTTTAGATGTCAGTTTGGAAAAAGGGCTTAAGTCCTATGTTTATAAAATTTTAATTTTGGGCTGAAATAAATTGTGAAATTTCTATGCCAAGACATTGCGTGTATAGTTAAAGTCACTTATTTGTTGGTGACAATTCAACCTTGATTTGCAGTTCAACCTCTGTTTTTAAGTAGAGTTTCAGCAGTGAACCAAATTGAACCATTGATGAGAAATCACACCTAACAGTTGATTTTAAAGTTTTCAAATAAAATTTTAAAAACCCAGAGAAGCTGCTATGATAGGTTCACCATAATGTAATGATACAGACTTAGTAACTGTAGGTATTTTCTATACACAGTTTTTAATGTAGGTTTTGTTTGTTTTTTTGGGTTGGGGGAGGGGTAGGTTGGATGCACACAACATGTATGTACAAATTTTGTATTTGATTTATTAATTAGTTACAGACAGATTGTGAACCATTTTTATATTTATGACTTTAGACTACTGAATTCCT
>JAULBS010097648.1:0-16521 GCA_032355785.1 Symmetromphalus regularis | reverse complement strand
GGGGGTTTCTAAATAAATGAGAAGGATGTATATAATAAATAGACCATTTCATGGCTGTTGTTTAATACGATTTTTATGTCAACTCGTGATGTGTTAAAACTCATATTTTCACATTGCCTCGCAATTCGTGAAAATATGAGTTTTAACAAATCACTCGTTGACATAAAAATCGTATTCAACAAAAACCATGAAATAGCCTTTATATATTATACATAATGTACTAAGACATCGTTATCCCATTAAAGGAGTTGTTTTGCTTTGTGCTTGTGTTTTGTCTTCCGAAATAATTTTGAAATTCAAAATGGCTAAAGTGGTAGTCCTCATAAAAACCAACTAAAATGTTGAGAGAATTCTTCATTACTAAATTATTATAAAAAATACTGGAATCCTTATATCACTTTATAAGTATTACTAAATCTCTTCATTCAACAATTATTCTTTCTTATAACACATTTTACTAAAAATAACTAATGGAAAGAGTATCCTATGTGATGGCAGCGGGTTTCCTCTAAAGACCATGAGTCGCAAAGACCGAGTAGCTGCTGAATAACAATGTGCTAGGGTGTTGTTAAAAATTCCAATTATTTCAGTGCCTTTAAGAATGAGAATACTACAACTGTCTATGTCAGATATACGTCATTTTTGTATTAGTGTATTAATACACCTTAACCTAATTATTACTGTAAATATTCCTGTAGTAAATCTGGTTAGTTTTCGAAGTAATAATTCCTTTAAAAACTATTGTAAATACCATAATACTGATGTTGGTGAATTCGAGCATGGTGCCATATTTGTGAATAATGATTTTCTTTAAATGTCTGTACAGTGTATTTAATGAAACGCATGTAATAATTGTTTAAAATAGTGTCCTTTTATATTTATTTAAAATAAAATTATTTTATAACTGTTTAAAATAATAATATTTTAAAAGTTTAAAGTAGTGTCATTTTATAATGGTTAAAAATAGTTTTATTTTATAATTGTTTGAAATAGTTTTATTGTGTAATTGTTTAAAATAGATATTATATAAATGTTAAAATAGTGATATTTTATAACTTTAAAATACTAGTAGTGATATTTTAATTTAAAGTAGTCATTTTATAATGGTTTAAAATAATGTTATTTTATAATTGTTTAAAATAGTGATATTTTATAATTGTTTAAAATAGTGTTATTTTATAATTGTTTAAAATAGTGTTATTTTATAATGGTTTAAAATAGTGTTATTTTATAATTGTTTAAAATAGTGTTATTTTATAATGGTTTAAAATAATGTTATTTTATAATTGTTTAAAATAGTGTTATTTTATAATGTTTTAAAATAGTGCTATTTTATAATTGTTTAAAATAATGTTATTTTATAATTGTTTAAAATAATGTTATTTTATAATGGTTTAAAATAGTGTTATTTTATAATGGTTTAAAATAGTGTTATTTTATAATGGTTTCAAATAGTGTTATTTTATAATGGTTTAAAATGTGCTATTTTATAGTGATTATAAATTACATATGTTTATGTAATAATTTAAATTTTAAAAATGTAATTAGGCCCTACCTGTATTAAGAACTTTAGCATTTGTATCTGAACTTTGTTTTCAAAGATGATCAAGTTACAATTACTGGAACTATAATTGTAACAGCAGCACAGAAACAACTTTAAAATATTTATTTTGTATGCTTATGAATGTTAAATTGTTTTGTTTCTTAATTCTTAAAGTGACGTTATAGGGTATCTAGTAATTTAACATATTTTAGTAATAAACGGGAGAAATACGAAAGTAGGAATTTTTTCTGCAATCAGAAATTTGAAACGTTTTGTTTTACGTGTTTATGATGACTGCCACTTTAGTCATTTTGAATGTCAAAAGGTAAAACACGAGCACCTGGCAAAACAACATCGTTTATGGAATGACGAAAAGTACTAACACATAATAACATGTGACAGATCATTCCAAATCGTTTTGTAACAATGACGACTACCTTAAATGTTGTGCCAATGGTTAATTGCATATTATACAGATTCCGTGTGGCGTCATCATAAAATTAAAAATGGCTGGTATCAAAATCCTCAATTAGAGGCTAACGTGGCTGTCCTCATAAGAACAAAACTGAGAAGCTTTCAGAAATATATAAATTTGTTTAAGTTTGTAGATTATTATAAAACGATGTTATATTATTGGACACGCAATAATAATCCTTTAAAATCCACTAATGTCATCTTAATTATTAATATTTTGTAACGTAGTAGTAAATGAACATTTGTTTAACCAACTTGACTTTAAATAGTCCTAATAAATATTTTATGTTTTGTTTCCATCTAAATTGTATCTCGACGCTGTTATATTACTATTTGACATAAAATTAATGTTAGAATCCAGATTGAAATTTATAAAAGCATTATCTATAATTATATCCAACCCCTTGTTGTTTCGGTTGCAATCTTTGGCTTTAGACGGGAATTTTACTGCATCAGCTACAAAGTAAACATATCCCGTGCAGTACTTTTTGATATTATTTGCATTTAAACGAATCATTGGCTGTATGTATTGTCTACTTTTATAGAGGATATTAAACGAGTTGCCATTTATTATCAAATTTATGTTCTGAGTGAAATAATTTTTCTTTGTCAGGAGCTTTTACAAAATTATATTGACGTCATATTTAGTACAGTCAAGCTTATTGGTCATAACAGCCTGAGAAACCCAATGAAATGCCCTTTTACACCAATGGATAATAATGCTCAATGAGAAATTATCAAAAATAATTCCCAGTTATGAGTGCCCACTGGGGTAATAAATCCAATTAAGATTCAAGACCTCTGTCTTGGACACACAAATCAGTTTCCTGTACTGTCTGTCCTGAATCCAGATTAATGCTACTGCTACACTAGAGTGGCTATTCTTACTGATAAGCGGCAGTGAATATTTTATATGTACTATCCCACGGACAGGATAACACAAACTGCGGCCTTTGATAAACCAGTTGTAGACCACTGGTTGGTGAAAACAGTGTATGCATATTCATTGAGTTTTGCGGATGGATCCGGTACCGCGATTAAAAATTCAATGCCTCGACTGAGATTTGATCCCAGTACCTGACACCCGCGTGTTTTTATTGATTGCATATTAGTATTTATCATTTCTAGCTTTGCTTTGTTTTTACAGGCATTAAATTACTATAAATACATACAGTAAGTTTAAATAAGTACAAGAACAAATTACTATTGTTCGATTGTTCAATCAAATTTCAAGTAATTGCTCCTTGCGAAAAAAATAATTCTTCGAATTTTGTTCGAAAACGTTTGTGGTATCTTCGCTTTCAGACAAAATCCACTTTGATCTACTACAAATAAGTCAGGAGTGGATCCATTATGTGTATTTATCTCCGTCATCGTTCACATCACGTGCACTTTTCAGGCCGTCAGAACTGGGGATTACACAAGTATTATTTTAGATATCCCATTGTGTTTTGCGTAAGAAATTTACAAAATGTTATGTTAACACTGATAATTATCTCATTTGTGATGTTTTCATCTTTAAATGCAATAGCTCAAAACAAAAAGGAACAGATAATTAACCAATACTGAACATGAAACTGTCACTGTAAATGTCCTAAATTTATCGCGAACGACAAATGAGTTACGTAAAATAAGATTGTGAGAGCCGGTTAGCCTAACAACAGAAAAGAACACCAATTAAACAGCCGCAAAAACCCACAGGAAATAAACAAAAACAATAGAAAAGAGCACCAATGGCAGTGAGAAATAAAACAACCAAAACGTCTGCATTTGTAATGTCAAAATTATAGGCATTGTTAACATGTGTACTGTGTACCGTACTTTGGATTATCTGTATCTAGCCCTGATAGTGGAACCAGTAATACACTGGATTAGCAAAACAAATAGTGTCTTCATAAGCTTTTAACAGACTTTATTGGTTTGGAAAAAAAAATGTCTACCATGTCGGATCGGCTTAACAATAACATATAAACAGGATTCGATTTAAGCCAGTTATTGCAAGAATACACGAAGAATGGTGTGTGTTTTTTATTATAATTTCTTTGCAATAAAGTTATTGATTTATATAAAGACTAATGTTATTTTCAGTGTTACAGTATTTCCCAAATGCAAACAATTGCTCTCAGAATTAATTTAAGAATAATACAACGTATATTGAACTCACTGTAAACCACTCTGTATCGGTGTTTTAAGGTCAATACACCTAACAAATTAGCCAGACAACTTGTAATTAAAATGGCAGCCTTGTAGTTTAAAGGTGCACAATCAGTTCTGAAATGTGCTGATTTAGCTATTTTTATCTTTCTTTGTGTCAATTATTAATTAATTAATAGGCCTATAACACCAACTTAAAATGATTTAGTTAGTGATTCGAAAACTTACAACAAGGTCAGGCTACCTTAGATTTAATGTTCATATATAAGTGCTTGATTTAGATCCCTAACTCCTAACTAAAGATAGACTGTTAGACACCACGGTAGAGATAACGAAAACGCATTTTATTACTTTACAATTATGACAAAACAGAACCAAACAAAACTTTATAATATTAATTTCAAAACAGCGGATTTTCTTGTACATTTAATGGGCTCTCTCAAATACTCATACTGTTTTGATCACGATAACAACTAATTAGTTTCAGGTCTTAAAAGTATGGCGTTATTTCCAGCTGTTGTTCTGCCCTGTATCAAACGAATTATTTGATTAATGGAAATGACTTAAATTGACCATAAAACTTGTACATGTAACATAAAGTGTTGCCTTCACATTTGAACCATAAAACATGACTCACATAATTAAAACAAAAAGTGTTGCCTTCACATTTGAACCATAATTTGAAGAACATGTAACAGAAGGTGTTCCCCTCACATCTGAACTTTAAACCTTGAAGTACATGTAAAAGAAATTGTTGCCTTCACGTTTGAACCATAAAACTTGAAGTGCATGTAAATGAAGGTGTTGCCTTCACATTTGAACCATGAAACTTGATGTAAATCTAAGAGAAGGTGTTGCCTTCACATTTGAACATAAAACCTGACGTTGATGTAACAGAATGTGTTATCTTCACATTTAACCACACAAATCAATAACGATATTTCACGACAAAGGAAATTATTTGTATTTTCAAGTGTAAACTTTAATGGTTTTGCAATCAGTTTACACCATCTATTGATTTATTGAGTGAACGAGAGCAAGTTTTTTGTCGTTATAACCATTTTATCATTGTGTGAGGATTCTATTTCACTTCTCTAAATATTATAGTTCTCACATATTCAGATTTGTTAACCCATTCGTAGAAAAAAGGATTGTTTGTTTAAAGATACCCTATCATATTGTTAATTCAGCGGATATAATATCTCAAACATATGGTGTTTATGAATCGTGACCTTCAGAGGAAATTTACTCCCACATTAAGGTATATTTTATATGCTCTTTCCCCGTCCGGAACATACCAATTTTTGTTATTCTGGTTGTGGATCACTGCCTGGAACGAGAAATAATAGGCCTAATTGCTTTCGCTGAAGAGGGTTGACCTGACGACAAACCGCAAATCATGCGTATGATCTACTTTGAGCTACATCTCTCTCATTCCATAGGTAGTGTTAGGTCATTCATGGATTACTGTCAAAAAAGTAATGATACTAGGTACCGTGTTTATAGAATTTTCAAAGTCGGGACTTGAGTTTATACAAAATTCAGCGACTTTAACATCATACAGCGCCATACAAAGAAGCAAGGAAATAACACTATCTGCCATAATTCGAAACAGTATGTTTCGGGATTATGGCATATAGCGTGTTACCATATATTAACCATATCACATAGACGGTTGATACTATGTCCCTTTAATAAATAAGACGTGAAACACTGTCCGTCAGACTGCATCCAAAACAGAGAAGAGCTTCATAGATGTATGACCACCAATCGATCTATCAACTCCCGCATAAAGACAGACCATCTAACGGACTTCAATACAGCCTGTTTCACTTCGTCATACCCTACATTATTCTTCAAGTTTCTTTTAAATTTCACAAACAAGGATGCGCTATTTAAACTGCACGATCAATATAATATGCTTGTGGTCCGCAGACGGGAAATGATTGAGGAGTTTAACCATGTCGAGAGCTCGCCCACATCGGCGAGTTTCGGCCGGAGAACCACTAGCAGACGACACAGCGCGCGCTCACCTTGGACGCTTTATTAAAGCGCTACCTGGTGGTCCACATAGCCTTCTGCTGCAAGTTGGTCATTCAATAATCATATCACTGGCGTTGATGTTTTGTGACGGATACGAGTGACTGCCAGTGCTTGTTTACAATGAACTGCTATATGGAAAATAGAGTTGTCTACTTGGTATTGGTACTGCTAACTCTGGTTGAAGGTAGGTAGTGACTGTATAGTATATATGTCTCATATGAGTCCCTAATTGTTTCACTAATTATTAGTTGCTAATTGTAAATTCAGTGCAAACTTTTTAGTTGTTCCGTCGAGAACTCATTAAAAATTGTTGTCTTAGAACCCCCCAAAAAATTTCTTAATTTTTTTAAACTTGTAAATAGTTATTATTACAACATCCCTCGTTACTTTTTCTTTCTTTGGTTTGACCTCTTTTGGATTTTGTCAGAGGATATGCTCACGGGGAAAGAGTTTCAATAGTTTTCAGACATAAGTACGGACAAAATAATCCGTATCCATGTAAAAAGTTTATAACTTTGTAATTTAATATATCCAGATATATGTTTTTATTTTCAAATTGTATCGATGCACATGACATAATCCCAGATGTACCGAATGCACAAAACAGAGTCAGGAAAATATAACAAAAATGTGTATGAATGCTCCCCTACCCATGATTCCCAACATGGTTATAGTCATCTGTTGTAAAGTCCGTTATCAAATGTTTATAAACTTCAAATCAAGAAAATAATTATTTTTAACACTTTAGTTGATTTTATTATTATAATTTAATTTATTTTTATTTTATTTATTATTGCTTTTTAAAATTATTGTTATTATTGACATTCTTTATTTATAATTTATATTAATTATGAGCTAACAAAATCAAACAAGGCTATTTGTTAACAATATCAATCTAACAATATCCAATTTTGAAAGAACCCAGGTGAAAAACCGTGTCAGACCGATATACTAGTAACTTAATATTTCTACTAGAAACTATTCTTGAACATCTACGGGAATCTCTAGATACTAATGACTCATGTTTGATAAACGTCTGAAGCATTTGATGTTGTATAGCATAAACGAGTCTAAGGTACTTGACGGAGTGTGCATGGCATAAAGGATTAATATGTGAAGTTATTTATGATCATAAACGCTAGTACCATCGAATTGAAAACTTAAAATCGTATACTAATGGACGTTAGAGAAAACAATGATGATACCATGTGCTCTTTAGAACGTATGACAGGTGTCCGCGAAAGATGAGCGTATTCTGTGCAACTGGCGACACCAATTATAAACGCAGATCTTAGCCTTTAACGGTAGCCCATTAATAGAATGCATCATAGCTTTTTCTTTCTCCCTTTAGACTATTGCTTGCAGAACAGTGTCCTTATTTTCGAAAAGGTGCAAATTTGGTTTTGCACGTAAACTTAACTTTACGATTCAAAAGCCATTCTCAAAACAGTCATATACCACATAAAAGAGTATTTGCAGAATAAAAACAATGACTATTTTTACTGTAAGCCAACATACTAAAATAGGAACCTTATCGAACACTAATTAACTGACGTAAGTTTACACCTTTTGTCATTTGGATTGCATCTGGTGTAACTGTTTGGACATTGAGATATGATCGAGCCCAAATATAAATGAATCAGTCTGGAACTCATCCAAAGAGGTGGTTAAGAAACACATGGTGACGCATCTCTGTCCGGCTTGATGAATATATTGTATTGACAGATTCATCCATCACCACGATACTATTTGATTTTCATACCAGACGTAGACAGGACAGTTTTAGAAAGTCTATAGCAGTACGTAGTATAATTTGAAATGTCTACTTAATTAATGACTATGTCAACATTGTTGTGAGGTTGTTATATATACATTTATTTCTCTTTTCGTCATTACCTGAATTACCAAATATGGCAACCATACAATGTGCTGGACATTTAATAGCTGCTGATTAAACAATGTTCTCTCTAACTTTGTTACAGTATTCAATGAAGGATGTCTGTTAAACGTCAAATACGGGAGATCTCACATTTTCAGGAACGAATCAAATCAATCCACACGTTCCACCATCCCCAGCAATCACTCATCATTTGAGCATTTGCATAAGTATGAACATAACCTGTTTGCCGAGGCTGTCAGGATCCGTCCTTGATTTTCTTACCCTGATCTTCAGCAATACACTCTTCCGCACCTTTTTGTATAGTTTAAAAAAACGCTCGGTATCAAGTTAATCATCGATAAGGAAAAAAACGCTCGGTTTGTGATCTGAGCGCGCGTATATTTTGACCTAGCTTTAATTATTTATGATTATTATTTATTATGATTACAGTATTATATTTAAAAAATAAAGTGAAATAAATGTCATCTTTTCCCCTTCTGAGATAATGATTATACAGTATTTACCGATTAAATATATATCTTAATTAATGTAAGCGCTTTAAACAACGATAATTATATATACTATAATTTGATGTGTGTTAATCAATGGAGTAGAAATTAGCTTTTAAGCATATCCTTGACGTATCTTCATAGTTTGGACACCGTGTACTATTCCTTACGTGATGGGAGACTTTTTTTTACTATCAGCGGGGGATGGAGCGGGGAGGATGATTGAAGAATAATAATAACTAATTCAGAAAACAAAAGAAAATACCGGATTGTTGCGTCCATTTTGGAGCTACCCAAGGACGAGAAAGAGAAGTTTTGTGCTTGGGCTTAGAGTGAAATTGAATATGGATCTGAGACTACTAATTGTTCTATTCATTACATCCATGGTCTTTCCCATTTGAATTTTAGGATATGTGTATGGGTCCATACGCGAATTGTGGAAAAGACGTGGGTAAAAACATTTATAGGCCAGAATTAAACATTAACGTTTTTACATTTTAGTGTTAAACCTCCTATACCTTTTCTCGGCATGTTAAATCCTTATATAATATCTTTGTCCTAAATGCCTTTGTTGTTATTCTTGCACATTTTGTAATATGTTTTGGTTTAAGTAAATTTAGTTAACATTTATAATTAATTAAATGTAAAGGATATTTAAAATCAGTGGTGACGAGTAATGTTTATCCGTGGAGATCACATACGCGTGTATGTTTTGGGTGTCTAGTATCTACCCCACCTCCACTCTACTTACACAGGACCCAATGGAGTTTTTATCGTTCCAGGCAGAGGTTCCAAATAGATATATCAAAGGTCATGGCGTGTTTTGTCCTGTCTATTGGAAATGCTTTAATAAACGTGCTGCTCATAAAAATAATAATGTGGCAGAATGTATTTCAGAACCCAAGGTCCGCTGGTTCAAAGCAAGGTTATGATAACCAGAGATTAAAAGAATGTTGTTGGTGTTTTTTTAAACAGCGTTATAAAAAGTCAAGAAGTCAATTTGTTTTGATTGATTATAGATACTTTCTATTTTGTTTCAACTCCAATTTACAATGATTCAAAATATCATTTCCATATTGTTTTTGTGGGTTTTTTTTTTTTTTTTTTTTTTTTTGGTGGTGAAGGGGGGTGGGGTTCGTTTATTTTTTGGTTGATTGTTTTTTGTTTCATTTTGTTTGGGTTTTATCGTGTGTATTTATTTTCTTTATATTTTTATTAATATTTTTATATTTAAAAAAGTAAAGTTAAATAAATGAAGTTTTTTATTTATTAATGTTTATTCTTTTTTTTTCTTCTTTTTTTTCTTCTTTTTTTTTGAAGTGGGCTTTATTTATTTATTTGTTTGTTTATTTAATTACTATTTGAAACTTATTAACTTTTTCTGGGTATCGTTCACAAACTTCCTTTCCATTTTTTTCTTTTATTCATCTCAACCTCTCATGTCTAAATCAATAATGATTAAGATGCGAAATAACCATACTACACTAATACGGGCTTCCAAATAGGATTACCCACTCAATGGTATGCGTAATGTACGTTACAGAAGCGACAACACAACATAAATCGTTCTATGAAGGTCAAAAATTCCTGAGATGAAACATTTAATTGAGAAATAGAGTTGGAGAACCAAGAACTTAGTATAGATGCATCGCATAACGTGCACACTGGATGTAACAATCAAACCGAGATGTGCGATTGTAATAATCTTATTTTAAATATTTATTTTACATGTAATGATGTTCGTAATTTGAATGAAATTCTGGATGTTTTTAATTTTCGCACATGAACACGTGGGAGTTAAAACAATAGGTGGTCTAATTATTACTCCCTCATCCTGTCTCCACTAATAACAGTCTCCTTTAACTGCACTGAAACAAGTTACATTTTAGACACTCTAGGGCTTATTATTAGTGTTGTAGTTTTAGAATAAAGTACTCCTACTGGCAGTAGCTAATGGAAATTTCCCTGTTAGCTCAGCTGGTAGACCACTGGACTCTCAAACTGAGTCTTGGTTCGAATCCTTTCGGTGGAGGCTGAGATTTTTCTGTTACATTTTCTCTGCCGACTGAGCTAAGACATTAAATTTATTATTATTTTTGTTTTGTTGTTTTTTGTTGATAACATTATAGCTTTTTTCATTATATAACAGGACTCACACTTAGAATATCTATACATGAGTATACAATGTTTTCCCGATCGACTTGCTTCTTGGCTAATTAAATTATATAGACGACAAAGTGGGATTTGCTTCCTTTCCAACTAAAGATACCAAGTTAATGTATATCGAATGAGGTATTTTGCACTGTCCTTTCTGAAGTAATTTGACCTGCATATAACTGTTTGTTACTAATAGAAAAAAAGGTAACCATTGTGGCAGCAACGACTATTTTTTTATCAGATGTGTTACAATTAAGATGTTTGATATCTGTTGCCCAATGACTTATTATAAATGGGTAAAGGGAAAATATTGACAAAATCGTTTAAACAAAACTGTTACTTCTTTACAGGAATTATACTTCGCGTCACATCAGATTTTTAACAATAACTTTTCTTCTAGGTACTGTAGAATAAAAAGGAAAACGGTTTTAGAAATTAAACGAAATACCTAATTTTTATACAAAAGTTCAAGAAGATATACTAATTATTAAAAAATTGTATGGTGAAAAAACTACTTTTATGCGTTTTTAGCCGGGGGTTTTGGCATTTTTCAGTTACGATTTTTGTTACCGTGGCAACTGTATATCATCCAAAACGTTATGAAGTGAAATACTTTTGTGTATCATGTACATGTTGCAAAAGTTTTGAAAGGCAGTTGTTTGTCCTTTTGGCACTTATTTTTCAACAGAAAAACGCTGGTGTTTTGTTGCTCCACTTCCGGTGACGCGAAGTATAGTAGCGTTGACAGGTGAGCCTCAGTGCTCCAGTGGTACAACATTTGAAATTAACTGCGACAATCGGCAATGTCGTGCAGATTGCCGCGGAGTTTTTCTTTTTTCGCAGCTCTTTTTTTTGTTGTGGTCTAAAAAAATGTGTTTTTCAAGGTCTATTTTTTTCTTATTAAAAATTAAATATACTTTACGCTAAAATTTCCGTGGAAAATGCCATGGACACTATTTCTCCACAGCATTTATTTTGCCGTAGACATGTTCTTAATTGCAGAGGTTGATAGTAGGACATCGGGCACTCGAGCGGATGTCAAGTGGTTCCGTAGTTGACTGGTTCACACTTTACTAGGTATAACATTTTAAAATGTTTCACATCCAATAGCCAATGATTAATACATTTATTTGCTCGTATGTTGTCATTAATGGAAAGAAAAATGAGTCGTGATGGCAGTCCTCTTTGATGTTATGTATTGTTTAATCAAGAAAGTGCTTCACATACAGCAATAATTTCAAATTAGAGGATTGCCTCAGACACGATTTAATCAGTGAGATATCATACTGAGACATTATCTCCACTCAGACACCTTAATTAAATACACAAAACCATTATAACATTTAAAACTATCTCTGAACTAGAGATTTTCAAAAATTGTGATTATAATATTTTTTAAATGAACTGTAAAGTAATAAATAAAGATCTAAAGCAATCCTAAATTACATAATAAGATATGGCACTAAAATTAGTATTCAAAACTAGCATACCATTAAAACATTAAATAACTGCAGTAGCCGATCCAGAAAATCCATTTAGGGGGTCCCTAAAGAATCATCGGATTCTTTAACATTAAAATAAAATAATAAATTATAATACTAAAGTTTTTAATATCGCCCAATTTAGGGGGCCCGGGCCACCGCCCACAGAATTGAAAACAGTTTGGTTGATCAACACGTTGGATAAAAATATTTGATAATGATGAAGTGTTAAAGGGGCAGTATCATAGCTGCATATTGGTAGAATTCATCCTAACATTGTTTATATTAAAATGTAAATAATATACCCTCAGTATTATTTACACATCTTACTTTGAATTAAAATATTTTGCTAGAGAAATTTTTTTTAGGTATATTCTTTAAAATGTGATAAACGTTTAATGATTTCTCTATATATGTACAATTATTATCATTTATTATTTACCTACTGTGACAAACATCACGAAACACGACTTAACATGATCCAATAAAAATACAAGTTCTTGTAACTATAACACTGCATCTTTAATAAATGAATGACGAAGAATAATGTTTTATTCATGGGCGACAATCGCTTCCTGGAAGTTGATGGTAACGGAGCCGGTGATTCGTAAAGAGGAATTCCACTAATATGCAACAATTATACTGTCCCGTTAAGATTTTGTTATTATCAACGTGTTGATCAACCAAACTATTTTCAATGATTTAATTTTTTAATGGTATGCAAGTTTTGAATACTAATTTTAGTGCCATATCTTATTATGTAATTTAGGATTGCTTTAGATCATTATATATTAATTATTGTATTAAAATATTAATGTATATTGATTTGAAGAAAAACGAAACCTAATTTGTCGAGGATTGACCTTCTGATACATCAATAGATAAACAATTAAAATCTAGTGTATCTGTTATTGTAAAATTTCTTCCAGACAATATCGGTAATTATTTATTCATAGCATGAATAGAATTAAAAAGCGAATGTAAACAAACAACTCTGATAATGATATTTAATTTTCTTTCCTGAACAAAAGATGAATCCACCCACCCCTTGTTACAAATCGACAACGCCACAAACAATCACAAGCACACCACGTGCATACACATACCACGTGCATACACGTACTCACCACGTGCATACACGTACTCACCACGTGCATACAAGTACTCACCACGTGCATACACATACTCACCACGTGCATACACATACTCATCACGTGCATACACGTACTCACCACGTGCATACACGTACTCACCACGTGCATACACGTACTCACTACGTGCATACACATACTCACCACGTGCATACACATACTCACCACGTGCATACACGTACTCACCACGTGCATACACATACTCATCACGTGCATACACGTACTCACCACGTGCATACACGTACTCGCTACCTATACACTTTACGCATACACTCATGCCCAACACGCACCACGCACATAATACACACACCAGACACATCTCACACAAATTAGGAGCTCCCGTCCGTCCATCGATTCTTTACCACACACACTTACATACATCCACCCACCCATCTTCCCACCTATACATTCCAGTGGCGGATCCAGAAAATCCATTAAGGAGGGGCCCTAAAGAATCCTCGGATTCTTTAACGTTAAAAAAAATTATAATAATAATTTTACAAATGTTATTTAAATCGCAAAATTTAGAGGTCTGGGCCTCTAGACCCACTAGATGCCCCACATCATACAATTACATACCTACACAGACATACAAACATATTTTAACATAACAAATTTACAATTTAGAGAAACATCGTGCTGCCATGCTTGTGGAAAAACGCAAATACAGTTTCCTACAAACTGAAAAAGAATGTCTGTGACAACAGTGTTTCTTAGGTAAACCATGTACCATAATTACTAACTGTTGCCTAACGACCGCTGACAAGCAAATTCTTGTTTTCTAAAATAACAATTTATACAAACATGAGCCTAATAGATCTGAAGAGTTTTCATATTATCGGTAAGGCTTTCATAACGCATAGGAATTAACTAGGATAGAAAGAACGATAGATCTAGAGTATACAGTATATTTATGCATGAACCTTCAAGAATTCCTAACATCAAAGCGCATGCAGAATATGACTGTAAAATGATAACGTGATATATAATAGAATATAATGTTTGTAACTGTCAAGCTAATATTTCCTAATGTAGGACAAGTAAAATGGATTTTATTTTCAAATTCTTGCAAAAATGAGGTTATAAGAATGTGTGTTTACGATATTCCTGCACATTGATTGTTCATTACATGTATTCAGGACATGGTCTACAGAATAAACTCGCTCCGCATGACACAAACACCGTATGTTTGACATCAGATACTTATTAAACAATGTGTTGGGGAGTGGTTAAATAAAGAAAAGTATTGCTTAGCGATACCTCAAGACGTTTGTATTGACGGGCTATTAAACATCAAACATACGATGTTTGTGACTAATGATCTTCAGAGGAAACACGCTACCACCACACAGGCTACTTTTCGATAAGCAGCAAATGATCGTTTATAGTTGCTTACCCACTAACAGGGCAGCACATACCACTAGAGTAGGCTTTGTAAGGGGGTATTTGCCCCAGGCCCACTTCCTTCATTTTAAAAAAATGTAATAATTATAAAATTAGTTCTGTTCATTCATTTTTGTTCATTTTTTTTCTTATTTTTTTTGTCATATAATTTAATTTCTGTATTGAGTGACCACCGAACCTGAAGTGTCCCGAGTCCCCAGTGTTCTCAATCCGGCCCTGCATACCACGGTCTTTATAATATCAGTTTTGTACCACTGGTTAGGAGAAATGTCTTAAGTGAAGCCACTGGAGGGAATCGATCCAACGATCTATCTCATCTCATGTGGACGCTGTACCTCTGAACTTAAACAAAACAGCCTATTTTGCCACTAGACTTCTTTGAGCAGAGATACGGTTTTGAAATTGATGTAGATAACACTTGTATTGTTTTGGATTATAGGTGGATTAATTTTAATCACGATAACAGTAATGTCATTCAGATTATATCAGCAGTACATTATCCTGTACAATATATTTAGAATGGCGACATTTCAGAACATAAACATTTGCTGTCCATATTTATTTTTGTCATATTTGCGACAGAAATAATCGCAGTGCTATGTGGCTGTCTTTTCAGTCTAAGTGATGAAAATATTGAAATAACAAGATTACGTGGAATTTAAAAAAATGAAAAAAATGCAGCAGACGTTATTTTTGTAAAATTATGCGCCATGGCGTGAAGTGGCATCGTGCTGTCTATCATGCTCTGAGTCTTCGTAAATTATTAATTTTCTGAAACGAGAACATGGTCTGCGTTAATATCGCTCTCACGTTTATTATACAGTAACCCAATTAGAGAACGAAAAACAGTATTCATCACAAGTTTTATTTTCTTGTGTGGTGTAGTGTTGTTGGTTGGTATTATTTTTTCTTGCATTTTTTTTTACTTCTTTTTTCTTTCTTCTTTTTTCTTTTCTTCTCTTTATTATTTTATTAAAAAAAAAATTGTGTGATGGGATGGTCAGCATTAAAACAATTCCTTCTGGGTGTTTTATAAAGAATTATTTATTTAACAACAGGTCAGCATGTAGATTAATCAGCAGCGATTAGAGTCTAACACGATATTTAATCCACATGATGTACTGATGAAACCCGCTGCCACAACTTTCGTTACACTTTTCACTTATTATTATTTTATTATTGGTTTAACGATCCACCAACACAAACCTTTCGATCATTATAAAGGGTATGTGTATATATATCTTTCTAGAAATCATAATAGCACTCTAACCCATGGTATACCAGTTATTGAGCATAAATTGGAAAGTATATCAGTTTGGTGAATCAATTGAATGGGATCCATCCGACGATCTTTCGCACTTCAGCCTAACTGTACTGGCATTAATATATTATTACAATTTTATAATGACTAGTAAGTGAATTGTGTGTTTAACGACACCACTAGAACACACTGACTTGTCAATCATCTGCTACAGAATGTCAAACAGTTTGTAAGTGGTAACACAGGATCATTGTGCACAGATATGGTTTCAAAAAGGTTAAAACTTTTATCTGTTCGTATTTCAACAAGATAAGCTTTGCATTTTTGATATATAGGTGAGGTGAAGTATTTTTTATACGGGTCCACATCCAATTTGGTTCGGACCCGCCTCCCCCGGGTCCAGTGTCCTAAGACTAGGGCACCGGGCCCGGGGCAGAGGTTAGTGTTAGTAGGAGACTCGAAACC
>JAULBS010097637.1:0-16522 GCA_032355785.1 Symmetromphalus regularis | reverse complement strand
TAATTTTGTTTTGTACATCTCCTGATAACCCCATCTTGTCACTGTATATAATTATGTTGCACATTCCTCATATGCCATTGGGCAATGGCCTGAGCGAAATAAACTTTGTCTTTGTCTTGTCTTGTCTTTGTTGAACAAACAAGGAAAAAAAAGTAATTAAAATCAGTGTTGGGTGGGTTTTTTATTTATTTTTTTTATTTATTGATTTAAGTTAATTATATTCTTTATAAATAGAATTACTGGAATTTACGTTTAGTTTTATTTATTTATTTGTTATTTATTTATTTACTTATTTATTATTATTATTATTATCTTTAGTTATTATTGTTGTCGTTGATATTACAAGGAATCTATTTTCCAGACCTTATAATAACTGTTTAGCAAATTACTGTTGATTTTTCTACCGTAACCATATTTACTCATTTCCTTTACCATACTTAGTGATTAAAAGGCTCATGCTGACAAAAATAGCTTTGTTCTTTATTTGACACCACGGTTACATTTACAATAACCTACTCCTAATAAATATCCTTTACACCAAGTAGCTGTGGCTAAAATGTACATCAAATATTGTTTTGAACGAGTTTCACAAACTACATGTATGATTGAGTATATTTTAAAATGGTATGTTGTTGTTTGATACATCTGATTGTAATTGCGGCAATGATGACCATCGTGTTCTGTCTGTGTTTAATCATCTGGAAGACTTTGCTTCTCTAATGGTTCGTGTCCATCAGTAATAAATAAAACCGACTGCGTCTAAACATCAAATAAATGTCTACCAGCCTAGGTTCAGACGATGTACGCATCAGGTAATGAATATAAATAGCTATTTAACCGTTAACTGGAAAACTAGAACTGATCGCTTGTTAGAGCTTAGAAAGAAAAAGAAAAAAATAATAAAAATTTAAAAAAAATCAAGTAAATATAACTCGATCTCTGGAGATTGTTATCAATTTTAAAGTCATATATCAGCATAAAGCAGAGTTCAATGGATCATTTAGGTTTGTTTGCTTTACGTATAATTGGTTATTTATAGTTATACTACTATTTCGCTACTAATATCAGTTTATTATGTTTATTATTATTTTGCTCTTGTTAACCATGTCCTACCATTGTACAGGGCGTCTCTGAAGTCTGGACACAAAGGGAAAATACACATTTTCAATAATAATGTTTTATTTTATTGAAATATTAATAAATAACTTCTTTTTCCACCATTTGCGATGCAAAGATCTTTTTTCGACAAATTCATATTTAATCTGGGGGAGAAAAAATATATAGTTAGTTACAAATAGTGATATTTCCTATGTATCCGGACTTTAGGGACACCCTGTACACGTCCTCGAATGCCGTAGATTACGACCTGAGCGTAATAAACTCTTTGTCTGTTGCTAGGTAAATATATACACACTGTGCTCTCATCCAATCAAAACATCCGATACTGATTACGCGAGTACTCTAGCAAGCAGATCATAACAGATGTAAACGTGGCCATTTTTGTGTTCTATGAAACGGCGTCTGTGATTTGTTGTTCGCAAAGTGCAAACATTATCTTCATTTGTTTTCGTAGCTATACAAATCATTTTATTTATACACTAAAGCAGACAGGTAACGTTTCGTTATATCTTAATCTACAATAATTAAGTTTAAGTAATGTTTTGATCATATTCAGGTGTTTCGATTCGTACAAAAATGCGGTTGAAACCTTGATTGCTCCCTTTAAAACAATCGGTCATATTTGATTATACTGATATAAGTGCATTATTTAATAATGACAAGTGGCGCAGTGGTTAAGCTTTCGAACTCGTGGCATTGGGATTTTTAATCAGTGAGTGCTCCGCAAGGCTCAGTGGATAAGTGTATACCACTTACACCGACCAGTAGTCCACAACTGATTTATTAAAGGGTGTGGTATGTGCTATCCTGTCTATGGGATAGTACATATAAAAATAATCACTTGTTGCATTTCGATAAGAGTAGCCGCATTAGTGTGGCTGCAACGTGTTTCGTATCTACTACTAACACTAACCTCTGTCCTAGACAGACAGCACAGGAAGCTGAGTTGTATGCCAGGACAGCGTGTTGAACCTAAATTCGAAGTTAGCACGAAAATAAATCCAACCAACCAATAAAATTACAACATATCACTTTACGCTCATTTATTGATTGATTGAGATGTATTTTATTGCTTTTAAAAACAAATGGATTAGGTACAAGTTTTCCATCTTACTAGGCCTTCTTCATAGTACATACATCAAAGACGACAGTGAAGTGTTACATTTATGCCAAAGTAACGTAGGACGGATTTTCAAAGTGTGTGAGTAGTGTGGGGTGTGGTGGGGTATAGGGTGTATAAAATGTGTTTCGCAAAACCGCGATGCCCCCACCCGCCCCGCCCCCGGCTTCTATGGGCCTGTGCTATATAAAATATGTACAAAAATGAACAAATACGATTTATTGGCCATCAAAGGTTGGAATTAAAGGAAACTGACGAAATACATAATCAGTTTGATACACTGATGTTTGTTTAGAGATTCAAAGCGACACAGACAGGCACAGTAAAGTTGTAAACATAATTGGAGTAGTGCCTGAGGAAGATTTAACTTTTTAAAAGAAAATCAATTTTTCTTTTCTGCTAATCAATATTCTTGGCTTTCTTGTATTTGGTGTACTTCTAAGGTACGTTAAACGGAGCGGGATTTAGCTCGAGCGGTAGCGTGTCTGCCTGTGAAGCGGTCGGTCATCGGATCGATCCTTCTCTGTAGACCCATTAGCAGTTTGGGCTATTTTCCGTTCCAACCTGTGGTCCACAACAAGTTCATCAAAGGCCGTGGTATGTGGTGTCCTGTTTGTGGGAAAGTGCATATAAGACACCCATTGCTGCTTATCGGAAATACTAGCCTATATGTCAGCAGCGGGTTTCTTCTAAAGAAATATGTCAGAATAACCATATGTTTGATGTTCAATATCTGATGATAGATAAAAGTCAATGTGCTCTAGAGGCGTCGTTAGGGCGTTTCCAGTTGAAATTACATCGAGGGGTAGGGGGGGGCAGAACGCACATGTATTTTTTTACGTTGATCCTTGGTAAAAACACGGTCAATTTATTTGGGTGGTTGTTTGGTGAAAGAAATTATAAATTATAATTACCTTGGTACTGGGTCTGTGACCACCGACAATATATAAATTATGCGGTGGGGGTCATTTTGGTATCAAATACATGTTTATATTAACCTTGGTAGGGGTCATTAGCATATTTTATAAAAGTAGGTGGGGGGGGGGTTGGGGGAGTGAAATATTTTTTTTTTATATAGGTGGTATTCTAAGACATTAAAGGAGTTCTGCCCCCCCCGTATAAATTTAACTGGAACAGCCCTTAAATAAAACAAACCACTTTTAGAATTTTAAAAAAGGTACATTAGAATAAGGCTATTCTTAACGGATACTAAGCAACGCCTTACTAACCTGGAAGCGGAAGTTTTTTTAAGAATGTTTTACGGTGGACATTCACATGCTGTTACTTGATCTCACGCTTGAACGTCTAAAACGTGTCATGTAGTACTCTATATCGATCTCATCACTTTCCATTATTTCCGAGAAACAAAATGGACTATACATTTGAAAGGTTCTTTCGTGGCGAGTGACATCAATAGGGCAGGATGCCCTTATCTTCTCATAACACATACTGTCATTGCTGAATATAAAATAATACGCACGTTAAACTTGTTTTCTATTTTTGCGTGTTCGGAAAAGCCATGTTAATTTGTTCAGAAATGCTATTTTAGGCTCTTAAAATGTCTGTTTTTATCAAATGCTTGTATAGAATCCATTCTTAGAAATGCCATGTTTCCTTTTTTTCCGAAATATAGATTTCTAAGAAATATCATAGATTGGCTTGTTTGAAAATGCTCATTTAGTGTGTTTTAATAGAGATGCTATTTTGTCTTTTTTCGTTAGATATCATTTTGTGTATTATTTAGAAATTTCTCAATCGAGGAATGTGATTTTTAATCTTGACACCGGCTCCAATCCAGAATGAGTGCTCTGCAAGTTTTAATGGGTAGCTGTACACAACTTGCACCAACCAGTGATCCACAACTGGTTAATCAAGACCCGTGGTGTGTGCTGTCCTGTCTATGTGAAAGCGCATATACAATATCCATTGCTTTTAATCGGAAATACTAGCCTATATAACGGCAGCAGGTTTCCTCTAAAGACTAATATCCGCTGAAATAACATTGTGCTGGGGTGTTGTTAAACCAACAATCCTTTTCTTTTTACCAAATGCTGTGCTAATGAGGAGGTGAGCCTCGGTTGTCCAACAGCAGAACGTCCGACTCTCAAGCTGATGAAAGTGGTTCAAAACCTGTTAGTAAAAATACAGTAAAGTTTGTTTTATTTAACGTCGCCTCTAGAGCACATTGATTTTTATCTTATCATCGGCTATTGGACGTCATACATATGGACATTCTGACATATGTCTTTTAGAGGAAACCTGCTGCCGCCACGTAGGCTACTCCTTCAGATAAGCAGCAAGGGATCTTTTATATACACCGTCTCACAGACACGACAGCACATATCACGGCATTTGATAAATGAGTTATGGGCCACTGGTTGGAACGGAAAATAGCCCAAACTGCAAATGGGTCCACTGAGAAGCATCGATCCGCCGACCGACCGGTTCACAGGCAGACACGCTACCGTTTGCGCTATATCAAAATCTGTTAGAGGCTGGCTCACACCTGACTACAGATAAAAATAACTAAATGTTTGACATCCAATAGCCAATGATTAATCAATGTGCTCTAGTGCTGTCATTAAATGAAACAAACAAAAAAAATAAAAAAAATGCAAATGAAGTGTGCCACCTGTTGAGCACGTTCCATACACGTTAATACATTGAGTTCTCTTATCATCACTAATTTAACTGGTTCTTTGCGGTGTGTCATCAAAGATTGCTTAGTAATTCCCTACTGACCCGGTCGTCTTCAAGGATATGCATGCATTTTGAGCATAGGAGTTTCATCGTTTTGATTTTCACATAAATACTCTTCTGCCTTTAAAAAAAATCACATCATCACTCACAAATCCTTTATAAAAAATATAAAAGATAAAACAGCATTGAAAGACATGCCCTCCAGCTATTCTTCTACTCTTTTTAAAAAAAAATATTTTTTAAAGGAGGAGATGGATCATAAATATTGTTTTTACAAAATGGCTTGATGTAATGGAATCTGTTTCTGTCCGGATAGTGATATGCAAAGAGCAGTGAAGCGTGTATTTTGCAATGTTATCAAATTTACCGGTTGAGTGATAGTCATCATCACTGCATTACTGTTGCTTCAGTAGTTAACAGCAGAATCCTTTCAGGACGAACATAGACTGAACACGTTGTTGCTGTCGTACACGCCCTCATATGTCGTAGAATACGGCCTGAGAGTAATAAACTCTTTGTCGTCGACGTGGTAGTGGTGGTTGTGGGTGAGATTTTAAATTAAACAATATCCTTTACGTCTTTGATCATATGATAATAAAACCATCCTTTGAAATTCAGATATATTTATGACGGCACATAATTTCAAAGGATTTTCAAGGGCTAGTGTCTTTCTGATAGTTGTTGAAAGTTACTATCTCTCCTAGAATCTGGGAATAGCTAGAAACATTTATTCTCTAGTTACAAAACAAAGCACAGGGTGGATATAGTATTTTGAATTGGCGGTGATAAATGTTAGTGCGATAAATTTAATGAATATATACAGTTTTAACAAATTGAATGTACACCCTATTTATTTTCCTCCTGGATGCACCCTTGGGTTATGGTTATGTAAGAAAACAAATATATTTTGAGAAAAATGCAAATGATGAAAAAAAAGATTAAAAAAAATAAAAAAAATAATAACCCTGATGCCAGTCTATTTGTAATACGCCCGCCATCCGTTTGCAGAGATAGTAATATCCGCCATCCGTTTATTTAGTCCGCCATCCAAAATGACAAGTCTTGAATAAAAATAGTAGTGTATCCTGCAAATCTTACGTACCATCCCTTTCTATAAGTTGAACCAGCTCTACCGATTCCCTCCATCCCTTTCCTGAATACTGGGGAGACCACAGTTTCACCAACCTTCAGTTAATGGTCTTCCGGATAAGTGATAATTCCAGTAGACAAAATATTGATGTGTTTCTTTTCTGTCTAAACCCAATTCAATAAAGCACAAACATATATTTCTGTAATGGAAACGTACAAGACTGTAATTAGCCCATATGACGTCTTTCGTTATTTTCGTTTCGTTTTATTTGAATAGCCGATTTTCTCAATAATTTAAGATTATGCGGCCAAGTTTCAGATATCTGCTGGGAGTGATAAAAACCGGATCGCCAAGATAATAGATTTGTAATTATGCGACCATTTCGAGCGGAATAAACCGACTTTGTCGTTAGTCGTGCGTTGCTTTTAAAGCGTTCATTTTTCTTTAAACAAGTCAAGTACTGCTTTTTATAATACTGGATTCAAAAGTGCTGAGGTAATGGCCTATATTTTCCCTGCACTTGAATACTCCATAAAACATACAGTTTTACGCCAAGGACGAGTAAGGCTCTATCGACTCAATCCATCTAGTGCATTTGTTGATATGGAATTTTAGTACAGGAACTACCATAATATAAATATTCTAAAAATGGATGCTACATACTCCATTAAAAGGTATGTATGTTATTATACAAAATGTGAATAGAGTAGTAATAAGAATATTAAAATGTTTCATCAGACATATGAAACAAACAAAAGTTCACAAAACATCTACAAAACTTTTCTTGAGAGCACTTACCTTGACT
Organism: Symmetromphalus regularis; assembly: GCA_032355785.1. Taxonomy (NCBI): domain Eukaryota; kingdom Metazoa; phylum Mollusca; class Gastropoda; order Neomphalida; family Neomphalidae; genus Symmetromphalus; species Symmetromphalus regularis. The sequence continues at coordinate 9,688 of JAULBS010097637.1, read as the reverse complement.
AAAATAACTTTAGTATGCGTGTATGGCTGCGCCGGTGACTGTATGGGCGGTGTGGACGGAATTCGGCCATTTCTTTCGGGTGGGGGAGCTAACTGAGGTATATCCACACAAAACGAAACACTTTTTTGTGAACTTTGAGCCTCATAGTTTCGAGATCTGCTGTAAGTGGCTGCGGTAGTCTCGGAGGCATTGGATAATCTCGCTTTTTGTTCCTCTCGAGTTGTAAGCAGTTTTCTATTCTCCGTCCTCTGAAGCACCGTGGGTGCGGAACGACGTCGCGGTTCGCCTTTCATGTTGCCGTTGTAACGTCGCCGATGACGTCTGACCATAGTTCCCGCGCGGGTTAACATAGACATAGTGTGTATAGTGAGTAATTCACTTTGTGTCCCATCTACAATCCACTCTCATCAGTGAATATACAATATATAAAAACACATTTCCAACAAATAAGAAACAGATCCCTTCTGTCGGGTACAGGTAGAAATATAATCAGAACAGATCACATCCTTTATCACAAAAGAGATAGACTCATAACGAGTTGAGTCATCTATGGTATAAAGATAGAAACAAAACCAAATCCTTTATAACATGAAGATAGAATCATAATCATTTTGTTGAATAAACGTAGAAACAACAGGAACAAATCAAATCCTCCCTTACATTGATGTCTGAACTTTATAACAAACCAGCTCGTCTGTCACACAAAACTTGTAACATAATAACAAATCAAATAAAAAATAAAATTATTAAAAAGTAAATAAAAAAAAAATTAAAAAATTTCTGAGCTCAGAAATCCCTCCATGATTAGATTTTTAAAACTCTCTACAGCATGAAGACCATCCAATTTAGCGATAATCTTTTCTGTATGCAATTGCTCACCGTGTGAATCCTTCGTTGTAAAGGAATTGATTAAAACCTCTTTCCTACTTCAATATATCAGCGACTGCTGTAGATGAGCGTGCTGTGGCACATTTCCTGGGGTGACGGACGCGGTCGTGTCTAATCTACCAGAATGTCGGCTTGGATTTATAATTATCAAAAATGTCGCACCATCCTAGCAAACCGATCTTGCTGACAGCGAAGTATCTTCAAAATGAATACTTATTTAGCTTAGCCACGTTGAGGATCTGCGACATTAACAAGGAGTGACCCAGGTAATAATATAAATTCCCAAGCCGACAGGGAAACAAAGAGATAATTGACATTTCCAATAAATAGGCCCCGCCACCTGTGATCATCCCCATTGGTCGCCGGTAGTGTACATAACGATTCTGTAGTATTAGTATCTCGTGTGCGATTAGAACATACAGACACGATGTTCTTATGAAGACCGCCACGAGTAGATTTGGAAAAATCCGACGCACGACGGAAGGTCATTGGCATTGATGGCTATGTGACGCGAATTAAACTTTAATAGTATATTATAAATAGTACCTTGTGATTTAATTACGGGATTTAGTTCTAATAATATATTTTATACAGTAGCGTAATTCAATTACTACGTCGTACTCGAGGATGATGGATATAATTTGTAGGGTAATCGAATCACGGTAGGTTTTTTTTGTTGTTGTTGTCATGCTATGTTGTGATTTTGACGGAACTGCCTGAAAAGGACTAATGATTATTGACGAACCTTCCTGAGAAGGTTTATAATTATTATCTTCAGAGATAACAAGCAGAATTGAAAATCATATCGTATGTAGTTTTAATAAAGACCTTGATTGTAACATGTTTTGACGTGTATTTTGGTTCATTTTTCTTTTTTGTAGTTAGGAAGAATCCAAGAGATATTTCGAATAAATCTGTAACGAGATGGTGTAATGAATCACCAGTAAAACAGTTATGAAACCAAGTTAACTAAATAGTTACGTGTCTTTCAGCAATACTGTCACCTGTCATTAGCTCAGTTCAAAGTGTTGCTATTTTAGCAAAATGATTAAGGTCGAAACGAGATAGTGAATGCTTTGTTTACGTGTTTGTTTGTTTGTTTAATGACACCACTAAAGTACATTGATCCACGACAACAGGATGTCAAACATTTGGAAATTCTGACACGTAGTCAAGTGTGAACCAGGCTCCGACGGGTTTTGAACCACGGTCTTCAGATTGAGAATCCGATATCCTACCACTGTAACACTCACAGTGAATGAAAGCTTGATAATTTCATGAAATAATCTCTATATGGATGCTATTATTTAACGTTTTAATTTAAATACCATGGAAGGAACCGAGTTTGTGGAACAGTTATAAACAGAAATAAACTTTCTATAGTATTACCAAGATATAATATGCGTACTGAGGTGTATGGTAAGGGATATATATACCTTTTTGACCGATTTCTTGTTGATGGTTCAAACCATCCTTTAAACAGTTTAAACTATGAACCATCAACGAGAAATCGGGTCTACACATCCTTGACCTGCATCTACTGTTGAATACAAATTTACCAAAGGAAAGGATTGTTTGTTTAACGACATCTCAGCATATTAATTATTCAGCGGCTATTATGTGTGTGACATATGGTATTCTATGACTCATGATCTTTAGAGGAAACCCGCTACTGCTACATAAGCTACTCTTTCCGGTGGATCTTTTATATGCGCTTTCTTACAGACAAGACAGTACATATCACAGCTTTTGATAAACCAGTTATGGACTACTGGTTAGTGAAAGTTGTGTACACCTACTCACTGAGCCTTGCGAAACACTCACTGTGGGTTCGAGCTGGTATCGAAATTGAAAATCCCATGCACTACCGAACACGGTACAGATTTACCAAGGTCAGTGACTCAGTGGTTTAAATATTGTTAATGTGGAAAGAAAATCTTTAGGTTACCGAGTTCCTCTTGGATTTTATCAATTTTAACCAAATACTTTTTAGAGAATAGAAAAAAGGTAATATGATCAGTGCTTGTATTACCGTTATTTAGACAGTGATTGAAGTGTGCTAGGCATCTCTACTTTAGCCATGCGAGCGAAGTTCAACATGATGTTGTACTTCTGTTTAGAACATGATACAAGTTTTGTCGTTCAGATTCCACTGATTAGTTCAAGTCAAATTAAAATTAAATAGGTGTCACGCCATTTAGCCTACAGGCATTTCGCCAACTGGTTGTTGTTTTTAAAAAAAAAATTAGCATATTTTTTAATAGAAACATGCATGTTTCATTTCTATATTACCTTATAAATTTGCTCTTTGACAGGTCAGGTCAGGTCAAGTATTTTATACGGGTCCACATCCAATTTGGTTCGGACCCGTCTCCCCAGAGTCCAATGTCCTAAGACCAGGCACTTATGTATTTCATGGGAAATTTGAACTCTTGAGCAAGGGTGTGTGTATAAGGTAGAGGGAATTGTTGGTGTTCAAAATGTTCATGGCTGCTCAGCTGCACCCAGGAATCGCACGGTACCAATCCCTCGGGAGTCGCCCTCATAGAATGACATACCCCAGTTAAGAACATCATCAGACACCAGTCCGTATTCCCGGAATTGGACTATGGGCATCCTGTAATGGCAATTTTTGTAGGCGAAATTAAAATAAACCATTAGGTAAGCCTGTTTTTAACTGATATGAAATGGAGAAGGAGGATACATTCTAATATGAACTACTCGCACATGTATGCGTCCATAAACCATCCAATGTGATTTCTGGGATCTTCACGAATAAAATAATCTAGACTTGAGTCACCATGACGAATCCAAGTGTATACTACACCTGCCACTTTAGAGTTGTTACAGTATTCAACTCTCGGCTGGTAGATACTGGGATCAAATCTCTGTCGAGGCAGAGTGAGTACTCCGCAAGCATCAGTGGGTAGGTGTACATTACTTACACCCACCAGTGGTTCACAGTTGGTTTATCGAAGACTGTGGTTTTTGCTATCCGTCTTTGGGATAGTGCATATAAAGGGTCCATTATTGCTTATTGATAAAAATAGCCACACTAATGTGATGGAAGCGAGTTTTGTTTCTGCGACTCACCAATCTCTGTCCAGAACAGACGGTATAGAAAGCTGAGTTATGTGCCAAGGATAGAGTATTTGAAAACCTAATTGCATATAAGCACGTATAACCAACGACCTATGCCTTGTGTACAGATTACTGCGTTACGGGTACTCGAGTCCAAGCACACGGAGTACTGCTTCACCCGTCCCCACCTCAAAGTACTGTAGTGGCTCACGTAATCCAATGGTTATGGTATCGGACTCGCGGCTGGTAGGTACTAGGATCAAATCTCAGTCGAGACATGGGTTTTCTAATCTCAGTATCGGCTCCAACAGAGAGTGAGTGCTCCGCAAGACTCAGTAGTTAGGTGTATACCACATAATAATACCATCCTCACAACGTCAGGTGTGCTGTGTACACTTATGTCGTGGGACCGCTAACCAATATAGTTCATAAAAAGCCAACACGGACACGAGTGGACACAGGGCCCATGACGTTGTGAGGAAGCACAGGCCAATGGTTCCACAACTTATTTATCAAAGAAACTAATCAAATTTTACAACCATAGATAACCCTGTTCCTATGGTAATGGTAAGTTGAGAGCGGGATCTAGCTCAAACGGTAACGAGTTTGCATGTGAACCGGTCGGTCGTCGGATCGATCCTTCTCAGTGGACCCATTTGCAGTTTGGGCTATTTTCCGTTCAAACCAGTAGTCCACAATTGGTTCACCAAACGCCGTTGTATGCACTGTCCTGTCTGTGGGACGGTGCATATAAAAGACTCCTTGCCGCTTATCGGAAAGAGTAGCCTTTGTGGCGGCAGCGGATTTCCTCTGAATAAATATGTCAGAATGACCATATGATTGACGTCCAATAGCAGATGATAAGATAAAAATCATTGTGGTTTAAAGGCGTCGTTAAATAAAACAAACTTTACTTTTCGATGAGGGTTTTGATAACTTGCTGATATTCAGTCACTGCTCTTGCACAGCCAATAAATAAATAATTAATTAATTAAAATAATAGACTACGGTATAATAAAAAAAATACTGGCCGATATATTAATAAAGGACATTAATGGTGGTGTTGTTTTTTATGGAGGGGGTTGCTTTTTTTTTGTGTGGGTTTAATATAAAAAGATACATAAGGTAAAATGTAATGTGTTGAATGTTGATATTAAATTATGTGACTTGCAGAAACTTGGATGTGATCATCGTCTGAACTCCAAAATGGAGGTGGATCGTTGTGGTGTGTGCGGGGGTAATAACAAAAACTGTGCATCCGTCACAAAAACGACATCTTTCAACATCAAATCAGGTGCGTTCACCTTTAATGAGATGTTTCAATAAAATTAATCTTTTTTTAATTTTTATTTTTCATAATGTCTCAGTGAGCATTATTATACATTGGTTTAACCGTTAATTTTATTGGGTAATTTTGTTGTTTATCCAATGAAAGTTCTCGTACTAAAACTGATGGTAATGACATTGGTTTTGACATTCATACGCTTCACGAACTATGTTCTTATAGCAACTCAGTGAATCGTAAAACTTCGACGTTGTAAACATAAATTGCTCTTTAAAAATACATGTTCATTTTTAAAAAACAAATCATGAATTTTTTATTTATTAAATAGTAACTAGTTTCAAAGGCAGATGAACTCACTAATGTTACTATGTCTGTGTGGTATTTCATTATGGTGTGTTTAAAAAAAACGGCAGTTAAAGCATTTTAGGGAAAATCAATAGCATTTGGCTGGGATAATAAATAGAATATTAAACGCGTTACCATTTGTTATGAAATTTATGTTCCTCGTGAAATAGTTTTCCTCTGTCACTCGCTAAAGCTCGTGACAGTGAAAACAATATTTTACTCGGGACATAAATTTCATAATAACTGGCAACTCATTTAATATCATCTATATAATGGGAAGCAATAAACACGGGTGGGGAACGATGGAGTACGAACCCTTAATATTATCCACTAATCCACCAATGTGAGTTACGTTTACAGTTTATTAAACGTACAAGTTTATTAAATGTATAGGTTTATTTTCTTTTCAAAACTTAAGTAACAAATTATAAATATATTACAGTATTTTTAAAAACACAAATTCCTTCATTTATCAAGGGCGTAACTTAGCTTTTAAAATGTGAAAGGAGTAAAATATAAAAATAAAGTTTCTTAGTTCAGATTATTTCTTTAAATAAAAGGAATGTTGGCTTAATTGAGTACATTGCATGTAGGTATTTATAAAATAGATTTGTTATGTTTCAGGATACACGGAATTGTTACAGATACCAAGAGGAGCTCGACATATCAAAATTGCTGAGAGACCCAAGTCAAGAGTCAATTTAGGTTTTGTTATTTCCCATTCTGAGTGTTTATACAAAGTAATGATGATGGTAACGGTGATTGATGATGATGACGACCAATAATGACGACGACGATGTTGATCATGACGATTATTAATAATCATGACGACGACCATAATAATGACAACGACGACGATGATGAAATACACTTCTAAAACGTACTTGTGACACTTGGTTGATCGAGGACCGGCGCAGCCTGGATTAAAGGGGGACATTGTGCCCCCCCCCATAATCTGTAGAGCACATTTTTTGCGACAACAGGCGCCCTTAAATTAGCATGTTTTACATTTATTAAGTACGTTGTAGGCGCCCTTCAAATGACTGGTGGCGCCCCTATTCAGTCTTGCCTCCCCCCCCCCACCAATATTTAAACGGTTGCGCCGGCACTGTAATGAGGATTTTCTATTTGGGAAGGGAATACGAGAATCCAATTTTTATGTTTTATAACTACAAATGGGAAAAGGGTAGGGTAAAATAGTTTTTAAAATATTTAACTGCAAAGTTAAAATGTCCGTTCCTGTTGGGTTTGGTATTTATAGCTTCTGTCCCCCTGACTTTGCCAGAACATTTCTGCTTTCAGCCTTGTTACTTATAACTATTTGGGATATTTCTTGTTCAAACTAGTGGTCCACGACTGGTGTAATAATGCCCGTGGTATGTCGTCCTGTCTATGGCATGACCCCTCGCTATATGGAAATAACCGCAGTGGCGGATGTAGGGGCCCCCAGGGGCCCGTCACCCCTATATTTTACGATTAAAAAATATAATATATATATATATATATATATATATATATATTACTTTTTTTAACGTTAAAGAATCAGAGATATCGGCATCATGTTACCCCCCCCCCCCCTTGTATTTTCTGGATCCGCCACTTAACAGATTTCATTCATTGTCTTAGCACGATGCTTTTGACCTAAGTTTAAACAGACTGCTGTTTATAATTGCACAGCCGATGTAACATGATAAACACTATTATTTAAATTATTTGCACAGCACTGAAAAACACTGCGGGTGTGTTCTTCTTCAACGGCCGCCCCTCGAGACTGCACTCTACGGAGACGAGGGTGGTGGCAGGGTCCCTGGTATACTACCACCGCCCAGCATACAGTGGAGAACTGTTCAGAGCGGAGGGACCTATCAACGAAACACTCATTGTCGTGGTACGTACCAGATAGAAGGGTGGTTGTAACATGGGGAAAAAAAAGTAGCCCTACTTCGAAGATGTATTTTTTAGATATCGTAAACTGTAACCGTAACTGGAACTGTGACTATTTTGTTATCCGTAGCAGGGACGTTGGAGCTGGTGGGGGTGGGGCTGGGGGTTGCACCCCCCCAATAATTCCCATAAATGTACTTATTCGTTGTTAAATTATTCACCTGCAAATTCTGATATTCAGAAACGGGAGCAGGCGCCCCCCCCCCCTCCCCACACCCAATATGAATTTCGTTCCAACGCCCCTGCGTAGGAAGCAAACAATTATTGGTAAGGCCAGTTCTGGGTGGGTAAGGGACCCTGTCGACGTAAGAGTCAAAACAATTTTCCTTCAGTGTTCAGTATTATTATGGCCGCTATATTAACACCGGACAAGGTAGGGAAATTTGCCTTCTTCCGGAGGTCACTGACCGGTCATCAGAGTTTGGTATTGAGAAATGTGTCTTCAATCGAGATATTGTGTCTCGTATTGTTAGATGTGGATATATTTAAAGAACATGCTCTGGTGTGTATTCTTCTGTATCTCACAGTGAGATATTTATCTGCAATAGCTTAGGTCCTATCCTTTTACGGCTTTTTTTGTTTCAGTCCACAACGAAAGACACGAATTCTGGATGTACGGTTATTATAGAAGCATGCGTTCCGATTTTTTCCCAGTGTAACAATATTCATATTGCTCAAGTATTTGATATCTGTATACTCGTAATATCTTACTCGAACATGCTCAGTTTACTTTGAATAACTTCATTTCATTCAGATACTGTAGGGTAGTCTCCCTTCCATTGGGGTTATCATATTAATTTTAAGGTAATGACGGATATACAAAACAGTGTTCAGGTTAAATATTGGTCATGGCCAACCTTCATTTGTCAGTTGCTTTCAGGCCCGGGTCAAATTGGAAATGTAGGCTCATTAAGTATTTTTGTAATCAGTGCTAAATACCAGTGGAAGTAGCCACCTTCAAAATCGTAGACCCACGCCAACTGGCCCACCTGTCCCCCCACTCTGACTGGGCCTGTTTGTCATACAATTTTTTTGGCCTTCCTCCTCAAACTACATATAAGAATCTAAATTATCGGGTTCATTTTTTTAAACTTGTTTAATCAGGTTTGTTTCTTTTAGGGATTTTCTCACAAACAGTCTGCTCGAGTGACGTTATTTTACGAATATACACACATTAAAAAAAGGTCATTACAACACAACAAAAAAGACATCAAAGAAAAGGAACGGTCAAGCTACCCCTGGCAATCTCTTCTCTACCAACAAGTTCTGTCTGGAAAAGGAATGGTTGGGCCAGGACAAAAAAGACCGTCTCCGCGTATTACTACTTCACTCTCAGTTAATTCTCAACGCAATAATTTTAACGCATCTTCAAGGACTCGATTAGATAATACAAATTCTTCAGAAAGGAAAAATAGATTGTTTGATATTGGAACTACAGCAACTGTTGCCACGGTTGATGTTAACAGGGAGAGTCATCAAAACAGTTCCCGAAAACAGACTAACAATGATAAGAGAGTTAAGTCACAGAATGAGAAGACAGTGGTGATTGCTGATGTTCAATCACGAGGAACGGTGGCTAACACATTTATAAATAAGAAAGACAGAGAAGGAAAAATACAGAGATATTCAAACGAAGAGACACAGTCTGGAGTTACCAGTAAGAAAAACCCCATGTCTAAAACCAACAGGAAGCGGAAAAGGAAGGAGAAGAAACATAACCGGAAGTCAACAGTTACGCGTCATGTGAAACATGACGAAGTTCCGATGTTTATTCCTCGTCAGAATATCGAACCCAGACACGGAGAGCACCACGGTGCTATACTTTCCACCAGTACACAAGTGACAGATCCGCAAAGTAAGTGTCATATATGCGATACAATTTTAAAATAATGGCCTTTAAAATAACGCCAAAAGAGCAATGTTTCTAAACCGAGAATATCTCTAGACGTTGCTTATATTAACTTTTTAATCGAAAAGGACATTTACGCTATAAATAGATTGATTAATTCACTTTGATCTACCTTTTCGATATTGTAGCAGTATGAGTGGCGGATCCAGAAAATCCATTTAGTTGGGCCTCAATAATATGATGCCGATTCATCGGATTTTCAACTTTAAAAAATGAAGAAGAAAAAGAAAAGAAAA
>JAULBS010097626.1:0-16527 GCA_032355785.1 Symmetromphalus regularis | reverse complement strand
ATCTTAGATCTGTTGGCCTTACAACAATAGAAGCAGAGGCATTTTCTGGCCTTAATGATACACTTGAAGAATTGATAATTATTTACGACCGACTTGAGAGTCTTACTGAGGATGTTTTTAATCCAGTCAACAGGTCTTTGAACTTGCTGTACCTGGATAGTAATCAGCTGACTACACTGAGTCCCACACTGTTCAGTAAACTAACAAAACTGAAGAAACTATCCCTGAATGATAACAAGTTGATAAATGTGAATCCCCCTCTGTTGAGTGGCCTAACACAACTGACACACCTCTACCTTTGTGACAATCAACTGGAGACAATCTCAGATGACGCTTTCAGTAATCTAACACAACTGACGTTTCTAGGTCTCTGTAGTAACAAGTTGATAACACTGAGTCCCACTCAATTCAGTCACTTAACAAAACTGCAGACTTTATCTGTCGGTGCTAACAAGTTGACAACTTTGAGTCCCGCTCTTTTTAGCAATCAAACACAAATGAAAATTCTATTCCTTTATGGAAATCAACTGGAGACAATCTCAGATGGTTTTTTCAATAAACTAACAAAACTGAAGATTCTATATCTCCGTAATAACAAATTGACAACATTAAGTTCACATCTGTTCAGTAATTTAATTCATCTCACTTTAGTTAGAACTGCTAATAACCCATTCGTCTGTGACTGTCACATGGATTGGCTAAGAAATTCCAGGCTGCATACAGAGGGAATAATCCAAGACTATCCAGTCTGCTTTAGTCCTCCCAACATACAAGGTGTCAGCATTATGACATACACCACATCACCGTGTACTACTACTACATCGACAGTGATAACAACACTGCTAACAACAGCATCATCAATGACAACAACAACTGGTAAACATAGTATTTAAAAACAAACAAAAAAATTCATAATAATAATACAACGTCACTATCAACAAAGCGTATGAATTATAAATTTCCTTTGTTATTTTTTACACTTTCTATCAAAATATAGTGCCGAATATTTATGTCATGTGGATCAGAATATAAAGTGTTCTTATTTATCAACACTAGCAGGTGTAATTTTACTGAATTCGCTGGTAATTAACGAGGGTCAAAAATAAAGTTTCTAACGGTCATACTAAACATAGCGCTAGCTGGTCCCATAAGAACACCACGTGCTCAGAGAATGCCACGTGCTGTGAACTTGGCACTTTAGCATTCGAGATGTTGATGTCTATCAAATGTGTTGTGTATATACATTATACTGTCCTATTCATGTTTAAATTTTGGTCATTATGTTCAATACTTTTAAGTATAGGTTCGAATAACACCCAAGTACGTATCCGCATGACCCACTGTCAGACGTGGGGGAGGGCGAGCGCACACATCGTTAATAATATTAAATTATGTTGTCAATGCATGCACGACGTTGCCTGGCTACGCAAAGCAGTAGCGGATCCAGGGAGGTCCAGCGGAACAGAAAGTAACTTTTTTAAAAACCTTTTTCTGAGTGGAGGTCGTGAAAATTAATCCTTTTTCGCCCATTTCTATTCACTGGTCACATTTGGACCCCTACACCTCATTTCAGAAATCCACATTTGGAACCCTCCTTTCAGAAATCCTGCATCCGCGCCTTCTAATGAGATGTCGGGGTGGGGATGGATTATGGGGTAGAGTGCACAGCTTCCAACATATACTACGATGGATCTGTAGGTAATATAATATATGTAATTTAAGATATATTTCATTCCAATACCTGTTCCAACTTACAGTGCTATGCCGGTTCATTTGGAAGAAGAAAAACAGCACACAACAAAAGGTGCAACCCCCCCCCCCACCTCACTCCCCCAATATGAATTTCGTTCTAACACCTCTGTAAATACTTCATATTTAACATAATTATAATAGCTTCTGTGGTGTCCATAATCAAATCAACTTTAAGATTTCTGTTCTCTAACATTAAATGTCATATTTTGTTGTTGGTTTTAGCAACTTTCAACCATGTCTTTTGGAAGATGACTACCGTACATAACTCTTGAAAAAGTTGTATACATTCTTCTGATTCATTTCATGTATCATTTACTAATACTTACATGTGAATTTTAGAAGGATAGCAGGCTTTGAAGAATAATATATTCGTTTGATGCTGGTGGAATTATGAACAGCAAAACAGCAGGCTCATATTATATTTTAGGTTAAAAGGAGGTTTGGGTTGTGGAAGATATCGCTATTTTTAGCTTGACCGTTGGATTTTTTTTTTTTTTACTCTTGTTAATTACCAGCGAATTAAGTAAAATTGCACCTGCTAGTGTTGATAAATAAGAACACTTTATATTCTGATGAAATGACATGAATATTTGGCACTATAATTTGACAGAAAGTGTAAACAATAACAAAAAATGGAAATTTATAATTCATACGCTTTGTTGATAGTGATGTGACGTAAGGTTATGAAGGATAAATACATAGTGTGTGTGTGTGTCTGTGTGTGTCTGTGTGTGTACGTGCGTATGTGCGTCTGTGTGTGTACGTGGGTATGTGCGTGCGTGTGTGTGTAGAATCACGGCGAATAGCTTTTCTATAGATTTTTGTTTTCCCTTACAGTAAAAACTGTTCTGTTCTTTTATCGTTAAAAATACAATTATTATAAATAATTAATGTATCCATTGTTACCTATTATATATAGGGACAGGGGAGCGACATAGATATAGGCCCAAGGATAGCCAATCCGAATCGCCATGGACATCTTGATTTATCATGTGTTAATTAGCTCTCTGATTATCTTACATACATGTAGATTTATCATGTGTTTATAATCTGTCATTATCTTACATATATGTAGACTTATGTGTTTATAATCTGTGGTTATCTTACATTCATGTAGATTTATCATGTGATAGTTTTCTCTATGCTTATATTACATATATGTAGGTTTATCATGTGTTTATACTCACTCTGATTATCTTACATACATGTACATTTATCATGTGTTTATAATCTGTGATTATCTTATATACATGTAGATTTACCAAGTGCTAGTGTTCTCTCTGATGATATTGCATACATGTAGATTTATCATGTCGTGGCCTGAGAACCACACTGTTCTATCTCCACATTTTGTGAAAATTGAGTTGAGGTGTCTCTGTGACTTTGGGGACATTGTTCTATGTCTAGGCAAAGTTTCAGATCACAAATATGCCTACAAATAGGATATATCCATATTCTATATTGTTCTATCTCCATATATAAAATGAAAATTAAGTTCCAGACTGTTCCAAGTACTCATCCACTAACATCAAGCCTTTTGATCACGTGATCAGGAGATAGAACATTTTGGAATTGCAAAACTGAAATAAAGTTGCTTGGTATACTTTTGGATTTGTTTTGCTATATTAAGCATGTATTTACATAACAGAATAATACATTTGATAATGCATTCCCTGATAATATATGTTTTGCTAATGTTTCTGCTAATGGACATTTATTCTATATAAACACGCTGTATTACATTTGGATTGGAGATATACTATTCTGGTTCTGAACTGACACAAGACTGTTTTCTGTGCTATAACGTACAGTTTAGTGACGAAATGTATTACAATGTAATATTTCATTCAAGAAATGCCATCAGTTTTTAAAATATGAACATTGTTTAAAACATTTTAAGAATTTAAAATATATAGTTGACAGATAGACAGATAATCAGACATATGCATACACATAGACAGACAGATGTATGTATGTATGTCTGTCTGTCTGTGTACATACATACATACATACAGACAAACATATATGCATACTTATAGACAGACAGATGTATGTATGTATGTCTGTCTGTTTACATATATACATACATACATACATATACACACAGACACATACATAAGTACAGACACAGAGACAGACAGACATGTACGTACATACATACATACATACATACATACACATGTATGTTTGTCTGTGTACATACATACATACATACATACATACACACATACATACACAGACATACATACATTCATACACATATGCATGTTTGTCTGTCTGTGTACATAATACATACATACACACAGACACACATACATACACAGAGACATACATAAATACACACACACACAGTTACATACATAGTTACACACACAATGTTTTCAGTGACCATGATTATTGTGTTTGGTAATTGTAGCACGTATTTCAGTAAGATGGTAGTAGTGCTAACATTACATGTTTAGCTATGAACCTTTTCAATATTCATTTTAAACCTTTACTAAGATGATTCAACTTTCCTCCTATAGGTTTTTGCTCATGTCTTGGGTATCCATGCCGAAATGTATCCACTAGCAAACTTGTCGACCAAACCTGACTGAACAATTTTGTTTCCCAGTATTAAACAGGAGAGCAAGCCATATCTGCCAGCTATACACTAAATGACGTGTTAAAATTGGTAACATCAGATACTGTTGACGATTCGCATGACGTGTTTGAGGTAGCACCTGTTATCCAGATGAATTCATTTGGTGATTCTAGTTACCAGGATTTAACGGGATCGACAGAAATGGTGACAGTTGGAGAGTCTTCTGCAGCCAGTGGCACAGACCTTATGGGACAAAATGTAAGGATTCCATTTGAAGACATAACGTCAGTCCTATCCTCCAGTACAAATGTGGATCCGCTAGAAGATGTTGAACATTCTGCAACACAATGCGCTACAGAAATAGAAGTTCCATCAAGAAGTAGAAAACGAAAAAAAGATATTAGTAATTGGAAGAAAAATTAAAGGAAACGTCTGAAACAATCAGGATGCAGCTACACCAACACTATAGGACAGGCTTTTCCCCAACGCAGTCCAAAATCAAAAAAGGATTGTACAGATACTTGTAAGTACAAATGTGCAAGAAAAATATAAAGCATGGAAAGGGAAAATCTGTTCAAGTCATTTTGGTCTCTTACTGATGGAGAAAAAAGCCACTTCTACAACAAAACTGTTGAACGAATGGAAAAGAAGAGACAGAGGGCTAAAGGTCAAAGCCGAAGGCTGTACTCATATGCTTATTTTTACAATATTGGCGACGGCAGGACACGTGTTTGCAAATTTTTTTTTACATATCTACTCTCGACATATCACAGAGGAGAGTTTCATATTACTTTGAAGAGAAACACAATTCCTCATCTGGAACTCCAAATGATAACGACTTGAGTGGGACACTTACCAAAGAACGATTACCCCAAGAAGCAAAAGAATTTGTTAGAAAGCACATCAACTCTTTCCCTAGAGTTGAATCACACTACTGTCGTGCTTCAACAAAAAGGGAGTACCTTGAGCAGCACCTGTCTCTTGCTCATATGTATAGATTGTAT
This sequence comes from Symmetromphalus regularis, assembly GCA_032355785.1. NCBI lineage: Eukaryota > Metazoa > Mollusca > Gastropoda > Neomphalida > Neomphalidae > Symmetromphalus > Symmetromphalus regularis. Next base: position 11,187 of record JAULBS010097626.1, on the reverse strand, counting down.
GTTGAACAGTGTGAACAAGAAGTGCATTCTCCAGTGAAAGATCACGTTTATCGCAGAATTTTCAATACTGAATTCAACTCCCAAAAACTATCGATGCGACAAAAGTGAAGAGTATCGCATTAAAGAGCAATTTAATCTAGTTGATGAAGACCTGCTTGCAAGTCATAATATTCACCTGGAATCCAAGCAACTTACAAAAGTGAGAGGGACATGGATCGTCAACATCAGTCTGTTGTCGTTTGTTTTGATCTAGAAAACGTTATATCCTGTCCAAAAGCAAATATATCCAGCTTCTTTTATAGGCGTAAACTTAGTCTGTATAATCTAACTGCACACTGTTTTATCGATTCATCTGCATATTGTGCTCTGTGGAGTGAAAAGCAAGCTGGTAGAGGTGAAAATGAACTGGCTAGTTCGTTGATCGCAATTCTTGAAAAGATATATGCTGAACATCACCCAAAACATCTTGTCCTTTGGTCCGACTCATGTGTAGCACAGAACAAAAACTCTGGCATGGTTTTTGCTTTGAAAGATTTTATGCGGCGTCATTCCATTCAGTCAATTGAACACAAATTTTGCGAACCAGGCCATTCTTCAATTCAGGAAGTGGACAACATTCACAGCCGCATCGAAAAGCAGTTGTCCAGCCAATATATCTTTAGCCCTTTGAGTGTTATGAAATGCCTGAAAAGAGCATGGAGCAAGCCTCCAATGAATATAATCCAAATGAAGGAATTGCAGTTTAAGAAATATTTTGAGGCATCAAAATTACTTAACCTGAAACAAGTTCCCTTCACCAAACTGAAAGTCATGAAGTTCACGAAGGATGATATATACACTTTGGAGTACAAGCTGTCATTTAATGCACCCCCAGTGAGAGTGTCTATCCGGCCACGGAATACAAGTGTTCCCTGACGTCCTCTGCAGTAAGTGAATCAGCTATTGAATGACCTACAACCAAAGCCATCACTAAGAAACCTGAACTTACTAAGGAAAAGGTAGCTGACATTAAGGCCATGCTAAAATACATGACGCCAACTGACAAGCAATTCATGAGTGGAATAATCTCATAGATCCACAATTTCTATTCTTACTCTGTTATGGTTGTTGCTGTTGTGTTATGTTCAATCCTGTTAGATGCCAGGTTTAGCACCATTTTATCAGTTAGTGTTATTGTGGATGTTTTAATTTTGATTAGATGTAGTGATCTGGGTACATGGGCCTCGATCATTTGAGACATTTGAGTTGTTTAAAGTTCAACCCTAGATGAAGATACATTTGTCACCTTTAAAAAGTGCATTAGCAACATATGAACAACATATTAAAAGACATTTGGAAAAAAATTGTGGATGTTTTAATTTTGATGAAACGTAGTGATCTGGGGACATGGACCTCGGACATTTGAGACATTTGAGTTGTTTAAAGTTCAACCCTAGATGAAGATACATTTGTCACCTTTAAAAAATGCATTAGCAACATATGAATAACATATTCAAAGACATTAGCATTTGACAAAGTCAACATGGACACTATTAAAGCACTTACAGTTTGGAACTCAAGAAGACGCCATGAAATGTTAGTTCATTGTTCTATCTCCAAACCAAAAAAAATGCAATTTTGGAAAATAGATGGACTATCTTGGTTGAAAACAAATGTTTATGACATTTAAACCCCATTTTGCATATGTCTGTAAAATATCTTAATTATTTATTGATATGGTATTAAAATCAAAGATTGCAAACTTTCAGTTAGCAGTTTCTCAAAATTTGTTTTTTTGGAGATAGAACACTTTGGTTCTCAGGGCATGATGTGATAGTTTTCTCTCTGATTATCTCAAATACATGTAGGTTAATAATGTGTTAATCTTCTCTGATTATCTTATATACATGTCGATTTATTATGTTATCTCTGATTATTTTTAAAATTTTGTTTGTCGAGTCTAGTGGTGAAAGACAACAACAATACAAACAAAAAACAAATGTTGCCTATAATTTTAATCTATATTATCTTGATTTATCGTGTATTAAATTTCTCTATAATTATCTTACATACATGAAGATTTTATAATGTGTTAGGTTTTCTCTTTGATTATCTTACACACCTGTACATTTTATCTTTTGGTTTTCTCCATGATTATGTTACATGCATTCATATCTATCATATGCTATTTTGTTTCTCTAATTATCTTACATAACTGCACATTTTTGTATGGGTTAATTTTCTCTATAGTTATTTTACGTGCATGTAGATTTATCATTAGTTAATTATCTCTGTGGTTATCTTACATGTATATAGATTTATAATATGTTAATTAACTATGATTATTTCAACAGTGATAACAACACTGCCAACAACATCATTGTCAACTGCAGCAGGTAAACATTATATTTGTTTATAAATTATAATCAAAATGTAACATATTACCTTAGAATAAAAGCAAAGCATACTATTGGAATTACGAAAGCATGATTATGATGTAACAATGACGTTAATACATACATGCTAAGAAAGGAATGCTTGTTTAATATTATATTATAATGCATGTAGATTTATCATATGTTAATTTTCTCTCTGATTATCTTATATTCAGTAAATTTTATTATTAGATAATTTTATCTATGGTTATTTTACGTGCATGTGGATTTATCTTTAGTTAATTATCTCTGTGATTATCTTGCATATATGTAGATGTATAATCTGTTAATTATATCATTGATTATATCCACAGTGATAACAACACTGCCAACAATATCATTGTCAACTGCAGCAGGTAAACATTATATTTGTTCATAAATTAAATTCTAAATGTAACATGTATCAACTCAGAACGAAAGGAAGGCATATATTTTTTGTAACGGCATTACCATGATTATGATGTAACGATAACCTTAATACATGCTTATTAAGAATGGAATACTTGTTCAATATTATTATATTATAATTCATGTACATTTTTCATGTTAATTTTACATACATGTGGCTTTTGTTATCTGTTAATTTTCTCTCTGATTATCTTACATGAATGCGCATTTTTTAACTGTTAATTTTCTCTATGATTATTTAATCATTTGACTATTATTTATTTAATTATCTCCACAGTGATAATAACACTGTCTTGAACATCATTGTCAAAACTGTATTTGTTTATAAATTATATTCTAAATATAACATGTATTACCTCAGGATGAAAGAAAGACGTACTTTTATAAAGGTGTCACAGTGATTATGATGTAACTATGACGTTACTGTGAAGAAAGGAATGTTTGTTTAAAGACATCTTCAACACGTTCTTTAATTAACAGCTATTAAATGTAAACATATGCAAGTACGGATTCAAAGTTATTTATCTGGACGAAAAAACACACAAACAAAAACAACAACTAATGTTGCCTATAATTATAATCTTTATAATCACCTTGATTTATCGTGTGTTAAATTTCTCTATAATTATCTCACAAACATGAAGATTTATAATGTGTTCGTTTCCTCTCTGATTTGTTTACACACATGTACATGTGATGTGTTGGTTTTCTCTATGATTGTGTTACATGCATGTAGATCGTTCATCTGTTATTTATTTCTCTGTTTACCTTTTATACGTATATATTTTTGTATTGTCTAATTCTCAATATGGTTATTTTACGTTCATATATATTGATCATTAGTTAATTGTCTTTGTGATTATCTTACATATATATGTAGATCTATCATGTGTTGATTCTCTATTTGGTTATCTCATATACATATAGATTTATCATCTGTTAATTCTCTCTACGATTATCTTACATACATATAGATTTGTCATATATTAGTAATCTCTATGATTATCTTCACAGTATTAAAACCTCTGCCATCAACGTCATTGTCAACTAAAGCAGGTAAATATTATCTCTCATTTTCTCACACTCATTTACATTTTATATGTTGGCTATAATCGTAATCTGTTTTATCATCTTGATTTATCGTGATTTAAATTTCTCTATAATTATCTTACAAACATGAACATTTATAATGTGTTAGTTTTCTCTCTGATTGTCTTACACACGTACATTTTATATGTAGGTTTTCCCTATAAATATGTTACATGCATGTATATCTATCATCTTTTTTTTTTTTCTCTGATTATCTTACATACGTATATATTTTTATATTGGCTAATTCTCTCTATGGTTATTTTACGAGCATATATATTAATCATTAGTTAATTGTCTTTGTGATTATCTTATATATATGTAGATCTATCATGTGTTGATTCTCTATTTCATTATCTGATATACATATAGATTTATCATTTGTTAATTCTCTCTATGATTATTTTATCATTAGATAATTATTTCTTTAATTATCTCCACAGTGATAACAACACTGCCAACAACCACGTTGTCAACAATACCAGGTAAACATTGTATTTGTTTATAAATTATATTCTAATTGAATCATGTATTACCTCAGAAAGAAAGAAAGACATACTTTTGTAAAGGTGTCACTATGATTATGATGTAACAATGACGTAGCTGTGTAAAGAAAGGAATGCTGCTTTAATATCACCTCGAACACGTTGTTTAATTAACAACTATTAGATGTAAACATATGCAAGTACAGATTCGAACTTATTTATCTGGTCGAAAGCAGTGCTGTTTTCCAATTAACCGACTGTCAATGTTTTTTTTTTAATGAAAATAACAGATTCTATAATAACATTAAACAATTAAAAATGAAAAAAAGAATTACGATTTATGTTTATGTTTTGTATAATCTACATATAGCTTTAACGTGTGCTTTTCATTCTTTTTTTTAATTTCCTATTACCACACACTACAAATGCTGCACTTTAAAGATATCAAAAAAAAAATAATAATAATTATTTCACAACTTCCTCTGCCTCACCAGACCAATTTTAAAATTGAATATTTTTTCATAATTTTTTTTTTTCTTCCATCAATTTTGACACTTAAAAATGTAATGTTACATATGCTGTGAGCGAAACTGATGGATGACACACAATGTGATTTACCGTTTGATAATGTAATGTTACATGTGGAGTATACAATAGTCTGTTTTGTAGTGAGAGAAACTATGGATGACACACAATGTGATTTACTGTTTCAGAATGTACTGTTACATGTGGAGTAAACTATAGTATATTATGTAGTGAGAGAAACTGTATGGATAATAACTCACGACGTTATTTGCTTTCATTTCAAGTCTGAAGATTTATAAATAATTATGTAAACCTCGCTAGTGTATATGTCTGTCACACCAAACAACTCTCCATTTGCTCATTATATTATTTGTTTATTTATTCTTACTTTTCTTTCAGTATTGCCATACGACCCCTTGGGTACAATGACAATTCTTTTAACAGCTGTATCTGGATTGTTATTTATGGTGGTGGTCATTATAGCAATCATCATCACGTAAGTCACTAAAATCAACAAACTCTTGAACCACATTCAACATATACAATTAATTCAGTAATAGTACCCACATTGTAATGCCATTAGATATAATTATCTTTATCTTGCCTCCATGTAAAATTCTTTAATCCAATTGGTTGTTTGCCGGTTGACAAAATCCCTTATACCACTGTGGCATCTCTCGCGGTATATGGTTATTTATGCACCCTCTGTGTGTTCTGCTCGGGGTAAAAGAACACACAGAGGGTGCATAAAAAGCCATATACCCCTCGTGATGCTTCTACAACTTATAATGTATTTACATCCATTAGGGCTTCTTACAAATAGTTTCGTAAAAACAGAGCATTTTATAAAATCTTCACATTTTATCAAACGTATTGACGTTTTTGTAAACAAAAAAATGTTGGTTTTCTTTTGCCGAATTTCGTAAAACCACTGCGCATGAATCGTAAAATTGTACTCCTGGATTTGTAAAACTGACCGACATTCGGCAAAATGCAAATTTTTTAACAAAAAAACATCAACATGTTTTATAAAATGTGACGATTTTACGAAATACGCTGTTTTTACGAAACAAGTTGTAACAGGTTCATTTGTCCCAACCGTGGGTCCATGGCCATCTTAGGGGTCCATTAATAAATTGTGGCGGTCTGCAAATTCAAAAGGGAAATCTGACTTAACAGAATAAATACAGATATTGCAGTCCTCAGAGATTTGTAAAATGTCCCAAAGCATTCATAAGTGATAACAGGTAGGGAACCACTGCACCAGGAAAGTAAAACATATAGGAAGGGCGTTAATTGTATAGCGATGGTGCAGCAATAGTGCCTAAATTGCAGTATCATGGCAGTTGATATAACTGTTTATATTTTGATATCATCTATGCAAAGGGACGGTTTGTTTCTTAAACGAAACCACTGCACATGGTTTTCACTTATATGGTTTCAGATATATAGCACTTTATAACTCATTGTCTTTAGAGGAAACCTACTACTGCCATATAGGTTAATCTTTCAAAAACATTAAGTATCAAGAATGTTTATCTCCTTTTTCACTTATCATGACCTTTGATAAACCAATTGTGGACCACTGGTCAGTACAAATGGTGTACACCTAACCACTAAGTCTTTAAGAGCACATAGTCTGGGTCGGACAAGAAACGTAATTAAAAATATATTGTTCTTCAATTGAGATTTCAACTCACCCGTGAGTCCAACAGCTTAGCTATTACTACACAGTGGGAAGTGAGGGGTAAGTTTCCTCTACACATTTGAAACATACATGAACCACATTTAACAAATAGTGTAGTAACTGTATTAAACTTGTATTTTTCAGGTGGTTTCTGATTGCTAGAAATGGATCTAAATCATTTGATGATAAAGACAGATTATACGAAAGCCAAGCCAGTATATGGTCATTACCTTATTCAGTGAATGAAGCTGTTGGTGATGACACTATAATCACTGAAATAAATACACCTGAAATCTCTCAAATAAATATAAGAAATCAAGGTTATGATAACTTAGCTCTGTCCATGGAAAACGATGAATAAAGAACAGATGAGCAAATGAGAGTGACAGATCATGGTTACGAAAACTCAGAACAATTCATGCATACAAATAAAGGCACACGTATGTATGAGATGGAGTTACAAAATATTGGTGAAGAATCTCAATAATGTTAAGACAAGCATGTAATATCAATAACAAAACTGATATTTTGTTTAAAGTCTTTATATCAATAACTTTTCACAGCGTTGTAGTGTAAAACCTTTTAACTTGCATAACCATTTCATTCAGGGTAGGACTAAACAGTAGGACTAAACATATTTCTAAGTTATTTTATATTGAAAAAACTAAATGTGACCCATTTAGACTAAACCAGTCACAATGACCAAAATATGAAAAATGAGTTACAGCAATAACCCGTATTTACAAACAATTTTAAAATGGTGTTTAAGGCATGCCAAAATATTGAAAACTGACTGGGCTATGCCATTTTGAATATGGGAACATCTTGACTGTTACTTCAGAGAAAATGGTCGTCGAACTTTCTTAATTGCTTAAAAACAAACCTCACTCAAAGTCCTTATCAACCATGCTCAAAATCTTTCTTTATCAACAGTCTTTTACTCACATCATACCAAGACAATTACCTTATACAAATAAAATATTATATCACTAATTATTGATGTTAAGAAATAAACCTCTGTAATACACAAACTCGGCTAATCCTTAGTCCACGCCAGAAAGATATTGTTGGTACTAATTAGGGGCAAACAAATGTCTATGATCATGAGACTAAGGGCAATTAAAGGAGTTTGTGTGATATTTAAAAAAGAAACATCAAAGAGTTTTCTTAGCTTTGTTCTTGCTTTGATTTGACCATGTTTATTTCAACGAATACACAGAACCTTTTTATGAAAAAAAATCATTGTTAGTTCACATGAACTGCCGGTGCTAATTAGGGGCAATAAAATGCCTATACTCATGAGACTAAAGGTAATTAAAGGTACAGGACCCTTATTCTCGATAAAAGTATAAGTTTACGACAGTCAGCTACGTCTGTCGTAAATTTAATTTATGTGTGAGCACTACCTAATTCTCGAAGCTAAACGTAGACGTAACTTAGTTGGACGTAAATGTACGATTACTAAAAAAATGTAACTTTAATTTGTGAAATCAAGAAACCTCGATTTCCGGAGTAAAAAAAAAAAACATTTTGCAGTTGTCAGGGATGAACAGTTGACCCGATCGACCTTGATGACGAGTTACGTGCATAGCTAGTTATGCCAGACAGCACACGTAAATTTACACTCGGTTTCAGTGTAAAACTACGTTTACAGTTTTTTGAGAATAGCTTTTAGTAGTGCATTTACGTTTACGTCTACGTTTACGTGCAATTTACTACTTACACTATTTCAAAAATAGGGCCCCATGTGTGATAAGTGTGATATTTGAAACATAAACATAGACGAATTTTATCAGGAACATCGTAACCGACATGAAATCATGTATAGAGACTTTTTATTCGTCCCTGGAAAATGTCTTGTAATGACGTCAAAGCTTACTGTTTTAGATTTACAGTGACACCGCATCTAACAGGGTTCCCCCAGTAGATACGGTGAAAATGGATTCCAAAATCTGGCATTTTTACGACAATTTCGGAGAATTCTTGGCACTCTGGCTTCAAGATGGTCCAACATAAGTCATGATTTCAACACTTTAGTAGTAGAAACCATCATTTAAAGTAAATGGATTATAAAATATAGATATTAAACCATGCATTTTTGCTATAATCTGAAAATCGACCATGTAATGTTGTTTTTGTTTTCGTTAAAAATGCCTAGTTAAAAATAGATACGTGCAACATGCGACTGGTTTAGCCGGAATGAGTTACAAATGTTTGGTAAATGACTGTGTAGGAAGGTGACTGGTATCTCCCACTTGCCACCCCTCTAGCCAGGCGCCTACTCGGTATCTTCGTTTAGATTGAGAACATTCATTTTTCATCTCAGTTTGTTGCTACTTGACCTCAACGGATTTCAGTATGTGGATAAACGCAGTGTATATGATCACACACTAAGGACTGCCTATTCTGAATGCAAGACTGATCTACTCACGTTGAAAATTGAACCTACCAACAGCTGCTTTGTTGAAGTTTATTTGTGTGTTGCTTTGTATGTGGTTGGACATAAGTGAATACAGTTAGGATCAGGGAAAGTAAACTGTGCAGACATAATACCACTAGAGATAAGAATTATGATTTTTTTTGGTTCTGTATATAAATATATAACACTAACATATGCAACCATATATATATATAATATTTATTATTATTATTTATTGTTTTGGTTTATATATATATATATATATAAAAATGTATATGCACTCACACACTCATACACAGAGAGAGAGAGAGAGAGAGTTGTGTGTGTGTGTGTGTGTGTGAGCGCGCGCGCGTTTGTGTGTGTGTGTGTGTAGAGACTAGCTGTATATAAATAACTATAATAATATAATACAGGTTTTTGAGTAATGTCTAGGAATCTAGAGACGATAGCTGTATATAAATAAATATATAATAATACAGATAATGGAATAATGTCTAGGTATCTAGAGGCTATAGCTGGATATAAATAAATATATAATAATACAGATAATGGAATAATGTCTAGGTATCTAGAGGCTATAGCTGGATATAAAGATTTCAAAATAATTAAAAGCAAAGAAATTGCACTTTATGGTTTTGTGGCTAGCAATTCGTTATAAAAGAGGCTAAATTTAAAAAAAAAATCATTCCGATTCCACCCACAGCTTATTATTAATTTTTAAAAGAAGACCGATTTTTACAGAACATTTTTTTTTTTTCATTGTCTTGGTTTGTTTCGTTAATATAGTGTGTATACGTTTTGATATAATTAATTTGTTTGTATATATATTTGGAAAAATGTATAAATGTTTGAATTAACCATAGTGTGACCCCCAATATCTGATGTTTACTTTTGTGCTGGGGGTCATGAAATAAATAAAATGAATGTTACTTTAATATTAATTTCAAATCACTTGACATGAAAAATGAATTAATATTGTATTAAAAGAATGACACCAAAAATGATCTGTATTAAATTCCACGCTTGTATCACTAGTGAAACTATTCAACTTGTATTGATTTTGTTGGTTTGTTTTGTTTAACAACAATATCTAGAGCACATCGAATTATTATCAACCATCTGCTATTGCATGTCAAACAGTTGGTAATTTTGACACGTAATCAAGTGTGAACTAACCTCCAATGAGTTTTGAACCACTATCTTCATCTTGAGAATCCGATATCCTACCACCGGATCAATGAGTCGTTTTGAGGTGGTGCACCACTCCTTAACACAAGGAAATGATTATGACTCATACGAAATTAGTTTTCTTTGGCTCCCATGTAACGCAAAGAAAAGTATATCATCAAACCGTTCGTACTCGATATTGTAACTAAAACCAAGCTTGATGAAATGGTATATTTCCGTCACTAGTTTTGTAATATAGTCAAGGGAAATAACTGCTACACGCCTAACCTTTTAAAATAAAGAAAGACAGAAGGTAAAGGATTGTTTATTTAACAACATCCCAGTGCATTGCTTATTCAACAGCTATTGTGATTTGCCACTAATGTTCTTTAGAGGAAACCCGTTAGCATCACATTCGCTACATGAGTAACAAAACACAATACGATTGATACCTAATAGGTACTAAACAATGCGCTTTGGTGTCATTAGACAAACAATCCTTTTATTTCTATCACGTGACATTTATCTAGATAGGCATAAATACAGTCTAGCGAGCGCTTTCGTTACTGAACATAACAAAGGTTTCGCCGCCACCACGGAAACCGTCGAGTTACGCAGTGCACCTGCTTCCAGTACTTGACAACACAACAACAGTGATTTAAGTTAATATTAATTGTATTACATTACCTGGATGTTGATATTTATGAGATAAAAAAAAAACCTGATGAAGTTATGCCCCCTCTCGAGAATTTTTTATTTTTTAATTATTTTTTTTAATTTTTTTTTTGGCAAACGAGTTCCGGATAGACAGTTTCACTTATTAGCATAAACCAATCAGATTGCCCCCAACATGCTAAGAGATTATGAACCACGAGTTTACATTTCAGAACCACGTGCACTTATGTTTACGCTTTACTTGCACCTATTATTTTGAGTCTAACCAGGCCCGTACGCAGGGGGGGGGGGGGGGGCCCCCCCCCCCCCATAAAAGTT
>JAULBS010097615.1:0-16528 GCA_032355785.1 Symmetromphalus regularis | reverse complement strand
TGGTATGTGCTGTCCTGTCTGTGGGACGGTGCATATAAAATATCCCTTGCTGCTTATCGGAAGGAGTAGCCTATGTGACGGCAGCAGGTTTCCTCTTAAGACATTTGCCAGAATGACCATATATATGACGTCCAATAGCCAATGATTAGATAAAAAAAAAATCAATTTGCTCTTGAGGCGTCGTTAAATAAAACAAACTTTACTGTTCTTCGGTATATTTGCATAAGACCACATAGCTAAGCGTTACATTGATATAAAGAGAAATACTGGAAAATATTATTATTTAGGCATTTTATTTCAGTTGTTCAAACCAACAAAAGGTGGTGGTGGAAATAATTATACAGGCGTGCCCCCGTCCAAAAAGTGAGGGGATGTGTCCCGCTCCGTGATTCACGCCAACGTTCGCTATTAACGTGATGTTATTTTAATTAGTTATTACGAAAGGATTCCAATATTAAATTTAATATCTTATATGAGCATTCACATTTTGTTGATTAAAAAAAATATATATATAATTAAAAAAATGGTACCAGTAGTTTGTAATTTGAACATAAATTATAGGCAAAAGTTATACACAATTTCCCCCACCATCGGCAGCTATCCCTCTTCCACACCAGAGTACTTTTATTGCATATAATATGATTTCCAGAAGAAAAAAGTAGAGTGGCTTAGGGCTTTATTTTTTATATACAATATTCTCTCATTTTGTGGGGGTACATCATGCTTTTAAATAGGCACCCTGGAACTGATCATAACATAGCTTGCATGATTAACTAAATTTTCCTGGAGAAAGGCCTAACTGCTGTCACAGTGCCACAGTAAATAGATTTAGCTATGGGAATTAAATGCTGTGACAACACTGAATTTCAAAGACTGAGTATCTAATTGATTCCCACTTATCTCAAACCTATCAAAAACATTTATGAATTCATAAAGTAAAATGATTCTTGTTATTTTAATAAATATTATTATATTTGTACATTCATAGCAACAAAGACAGCTTTATTACCTGTTCCCAATGTCACTTTTAGCCCACCAATGTTCAATTACTACATCTTGCCACGACACAACAATAAAACTATCAGGTTGTCTAGTTTTAGTAATTTCAAATCACATAACCTTTATCACAATCTTTATCTCAAACACACATGCCTTAGTGGCCCAGTAGTAGGGCATTGGACTCTCAAGCTAAAGACTGTCGTTCAAAACCCATTGGAGGCTAGTTCACACTTGACTATATGTTAAAATTTCCAAATATTTGACGGCCAATTTAGCTGATGATTAATGAATCTATGTGCTCTAGTTGTGTCATTAAACAAAAACTAAAAAAAAACATTTCAATTTTTATTTTTCCCTTCCATATTCAATTTCCTTTCTTGACTTAGATATTCATCTTTCTTTCCATTCTATTATTTTATCTATAGGGATTAATATGTTCAATCGGAGTCATTTCCATGGGTAGATCCACCAAGAATACCCCACCTCAGTAACCATCCATCTCCTGTGGATTCACCTCTATGTTCCTCTCACAGAATGTGTCATATTTCATACCAAACAAGCAAAATTTATATTAATAATTTCCAATTTATCAAAACAATTTGGGAGATAATTAACCCTCAATTCTATCATCGCCTGTCCAGCTCCACATCTCTTTCCTTGTCTCCTACGATAACAGAAGCCTGTCACGTGTGGTCCTTAGTGCCACACACATGCCACTTTATTAATGTTTTAATGCATGTCATCGATTAGCAACAGAAGACAGCTGGTCACGTATTTTTGAAAGTCCATCAAACATTGCATCAAGGGTTTCTTTAGACAGTTCTACATTGACACTGTTTGTTTTGGGATCACTGTGAATGGATTCTGCAGTTTCCTGAACCTGTAACAAAACGACGTACAGTAACATTTCATATATAACTTAATAATACAATGCATAGGAGGATTTGAAAATGATCTGTAAGGCATTCGACTGTCTGCCGTCTAAATTTCATTGCCATCAACAAAAATGAATGTTCCTTTAATAGAATTTAACCATTTTAAAGGTGTAATAAAGTTTTTTAAATTACATGTTCATGGTCGCCTCATCTTGTTTACATCAGTCATCACCTCCTTTTAATGGTACAGTGTGATATAAGTATTATTAGAGAATGTTAAATTATAATCAAATGGACTACGGTTAAGCTAGGTCATGCATTTGTCCTGTTAAGAGGTGTATGAAAAGTTCAATGAAAATAAAGTGCAGCATAATGTATTAAATAATATATAGTCATTCAAGTGTGATACAGTTTAATACTATATAAGTATATTACAGCTTGAGTGTTTTTAATAATGTATCAATCACTTTTGCTTATGATATTTGAATGAAAGCAGTTGAAATATAAACAATATCATACAAAAACTCATTTAGTAAGTTTTGCATCCAATATAAAATACTTTTATACCTGTACATTAAGAATGCATGTTGGTACAGACATTCTAGTTACAGCATCAGAGGACGTTTTTACATCCACACGCCAATCAAAGTCAATCATCTTTGGAAGAGAAACTAAAATAAATATTTAGAAAAATAAATAAGAAATTATTATAGACAAATTATTACCTCAATAAAAAGTAGTTGGTAATAAAAGAAAGAGAACAAGCAGATAATAGAAGTGGAAATGCTATTTTAAATGTAAATATATATCAATGTGGACATTTATTAAACCACGTGCATTTAAGCTGTGTTGCGTTCTGGACAGGCATGCCTCCGTGGGTACTACATTTCAATGATACAACTCTTTTTCAATGAGGTAAGCATGAAGTGCAAAAATAACTACTAGTTATTTGATCCCAAACATAAGCCAGATTTACAAATGGAATTTGATGCTTGGTAATGTAAAGGATGATCTTCAGTTGAGTCTGTTAAATAGCAATAAATAATCAGAATGAGTATCTTATCATTTAATGCCCCTAACCTTCTTATCAGGAAGTAGGAGAACGAAGCTCTCCCCTTTCGGACAAGCAGAAATCACTTTGGATGCAAAACATGAAAATACTAGTCCTCCAAGCCAGCAGATATTTTTTCAATGTACATTATATAACAAGGCCCATGGAGTGCATTTGAAAGTGGGTGGGGAGTAGTCCACTGAAATGTAGGTGACTGAAGGGCAGCAGTATTCCTGCAGGAATGAGGGGTGCAACGATATACCAGTATCATGGGTATTAGCAAACAAATTTCCAAAGGCAAACGAGGGAATGTAGCGACAATCAAAATATAACTGGTATTATATTTCTAAAAGAGAATTTCATCTGAAGACGGAAATTTTACATCCATGCAGTATAATGCAATGCTTGCCAAGCATAACAAATACCGCAATATGATTTCATGTATCACAATATATCTACCTAACAAGTATCCATCTTATAAAACCTATGATTATGACAGTAAGTTATAAATAAAATAACTTAAATATATCAAATTTATAGGTTTTTTTTCGTGTTTTTTTTGGAAATTCTCAATGTGAACTGCCAAAATTAATGGGAAGTATAAAACTCTATATGCCTAATCTATTAATCATCATCTTCACCACATGAACTTCAAGTATTGGTCTCGCAGCAACTGAAGGCTACCATTTAATTAAAACATATAAATCTTCTGTGTCTGTATATTGTCTTTTTTTATCAGCAATTGATATAGGTCTGCCTGCCTGAGGTATGTTTAATAATTAGTATGATCTAAATATGACTTTATCACATATTGATAATTACTAATAAATCAAACTGTATTGCAATATGGGTTTGCTGTACTGCAATATATCACAATATGGTTTCGGCTGTATCATTTTCACACCTTTGAGGAACCCCCTCATACTTTTAAAACACCACAGATTTCGGCCACTTTATTTTGTAACCGAGCTTGAAAATATTTGTATTCAGCATTTTAGTGATTTTTTAATAAGTTGTTCCCAAAAACATGCAGTGCCGGAATAATCAAAGATATACTGTCTGGGTCATATGGTTCCACCCAATCAAAGGAGAGCAGGAACTGTTTTAGACCATTGACAAATACCCCAGAAAAATGGAAATATTTCTTAACTTCTACCCATACTCATTAGTAGTGAATTACTATTTTAAAATAATCAATACCTAGATTATTTGCAGACTGTGTTTTCCATGCAGGCATGTTTTCAATAATTATCTTCATCAACAGGTCACGTAAATTTTTGTGAAAGTCCCCTATATAAAAACAATAAACATATAATTGTTATTCTCACATATCAATTATAATATTAATTATTCATACAGAGTACTAATTTTGATTTTTGTGTGATTTCAAAAAAAAATTAAAAGGTAATATGAACTTACATCCTGGCTATTACCCCTCCCTCCACCCTACTTACCACCCTGTATTCAACATGAACATAAGAAACCCATAGCCACCACGTATTTTTATAAGCAATATATTTAATATGCACACTCAAAGGATGGCATATAATATATCAGCTTTTGATATAACATTTGAAAATCACTGGATGGAATGGACTGAAACTGGATGAAAAATAAAATGCCAATTCTGATGCTTGTTTGTACTCTTTGGGTGCTTATCATCCCTCTAAACATAAACTCTGACATCTTATCTTTAGCAAGCTAAAAAGATACAAATTTATGTTTTGCACAAATGACGTCTTACCTGAAAAAAGACTTGCAATAGATTTTGGTCCTTGAGACCCACAAAAAACTGCAGATTTGAGAAAATTGCCAAGATTGTGCAATAACTAGAAGATAGAAAGATAATGTTTGACACTAATGAACTTCAAAATATTTATCATAAAACTAAATATTTAAAAATAACAGATGTTTTGTACTAGATCAGAGAATGTACATTTATTTTAAATATCTTTATTAAGGTATATTTAGAAAATGTATTACCCATGGGTAAGATAGAATTTTTCAGTACTGGTAAAAACTTAATAATCTAATCCAGTGGACAGGAACATTTAGTAACTTTTATTCTGACTTGCTTGTACCTAATATACAAATTAGCTTATTAAGAAAATTAAATTTGCTCACCTTTCTGCTCTGATCTGTACTAGTTCCAAGGCTTTCAGATGTGTTAATTATCACATTTTCTGGCAGCTGTTCAGCCATCTTATTTCTGTACAAAAAGGCATCTTGACATATTTTAGAAACATGGTCTTTTGATGAGGCCTTAAAGAAATACCACAATTAATATAAACAAAGCAGGCCTGCACAAATTGCACGACCGATCGTTTCGTTCGTGCATCGGTTATGCAAATTTATTTCGCATATGTATATTTATTATAGTTCCTTTTAACTTCAAAGTAACAATGGTTTTATTTATTAAAACTAATTTTAAAAACTGTTATGCAAATCAAAATATGCCATGAAATTTTTTTGGGCATAACCTATTTTCTGGTTAGGCAGATTTTAAATTTGTGCAGGCCTGCAATGTTACAGTAAATATGTTTAACACATTTTATGATTATATCAACATTTCATTTGTAGACAGCAAGAATACTCAAACACAATAGTTTGTAAAAAAATTATTTAATAAAATATCAGAGGTTAAAAATTACCATTTCCTGATGCCCATGTAGGTAGAATATGATGGTTGGGCAACCCATCAACTTACGCTGCCTGTGGACAAGTGAACTAGATGTATTAAATAATTAAATTTACAACAAAATTACAGTATCAATAATGTTATATACATGTAACATTATTATACTGTCATTTTGTCATGTATGTCTCAAAAGCCAGTTCTTTGGCAGTGGATTAAATGCAAATGTATTATAGACGCATTTACAGGTAGTTCCCATTATAGATCTTATCTTTCCATAGTAAATTTCTTATCTTAACATGATTTGTTGGTAACTCTTTTTTTTCTTTGATTAACTTATTCCTATCTTCAAATCAGGGTTAGGGTTAGCTTATCTTCATTCTTTTAAATAACAACATCCAAATAATCTGTTGTTGGAATGATAGAAAGATGTAAGTGGGGTTCAGGTGTAAATCTTTTCAGAAATCCCAGAGTCTGTGGAGGTGGAAGAACAGGTGGCCGTGTCCTGTCCTCGCTCTAAAGCTGATCACCTGCTGTTCTCTGTCCAGAGCCTCCAGTACCTCTTTTCCTTTCCAAAGTTTCATCCAATATCTTAATATGAAGTGAAAACTATCACAAGGAAAAACTTTATCTTTAACACCAGCTGCAAAACCTAGGCAAATGGGGGCGGGAGGCAGTTGTTCAGGAACCTAATGCTTTGATTATTGGTTATTGCATTATAACCAATAATCGATAATCAATAAGCAGCCCGTCCATTTTGGACTAGGGGGGCAGGAGATACAAATGGACTAAAGACTATGCCTCTCTATTTTTTGTGAAATATCTGTTTTGTCTGCAGTGGGTAAGGCTGTATTTTTTCTCTTTGACTTTTCACTGATCGATTTCTGTGTATTAACTATTATAATTTATTACACTACTATTTTTAAGTGTGGGAATAGGAAGGTGCTCCTATTAAATTGGAAGGATTAAACATTTTAATTTTCACACAAAAGATGCCTTTGTTGGATGCCGACTTTATCTTTACGCAACTATTCCCTATAGTAAAATATAAAACCTCAATGAATTACAATTAAAAATAACCTTCAACAACAAACTCAGATCTTCAAACTGTATAGGCATTGTTGTTAACAACATGGTAGGCGTATCACTTCGTTTTCGGTAATTCAGGAAGCAAATATATTCGTAAATTTCCGCTACGAATCGGAATATAACATCCATTTCCGTTGAACGCAACAATCCATTCGGTTACATTCGATCGTTTCCGTTTTTTCGTCAAGCGTATGTTCAGGTTCCACACAACCATTAATTTATGCATGCTGTTCAATGCAATTGTCAGAAGACATGCTATAAATTGCGTCATAATATCAATAAACTCATACGGTTTTCATAGTTCCAAAGTACAATCTCCTATTTACTATGTGTCAAAAAATTGTCATAGGTTGACCACAATTTTTTTTTAGCCATATTTCACTGTTTCGTGCGCTATAACAAGCCAAAAGACAGTCCCATGCCCAATACTTCCAGTTTCTCACTTGCTGTAGCTAAAATTAATAAAGACCAGGTGTATGAAATAATAAAATGTCAAGGTACATGTTATGATTTAAAAAAAGGATAAAATTCATGGTCAGTGCTGTATTTTATATTCATTTTTTTAAAGGCAGAACTCTTTCCTTACGGACTTTATTAAGATACTACATCTGGCAATGTCAAGGCCAGTTGTGTTGTGCCTTTCGGGAGGACGAACGCTTGCTAGACTGGTTTCTGCACCTAATGTTCGATAAATGTTATGCGATATCTAGGACGATGGTAACCAGTAAAATTGTTCTTGAGTGGTCGTCCTCCTGAACACACTGCCTCAATGCTGATACGACACTGCCAGTTAAACTGTTCGCGAGCGTTTGCATTCTTAATCACGTCACAATTAACAAGCTAGTTAATAACTAATGAACATTCTCATTGGGTTTAACTAGAATTGGGACTGTCTGCTAGTTATTTGATTCTGAACTTAAAACAATCATATTAATAAAATTTGGCAATTATGGATTGTTTGGTTTATTTTGTTTAACGACACCACTAGAGCACATCGATTTATTAACCATCAGCTATTGCATGTCAAAGATTTCGTTTTTTTGACACGTAGTCGGTGTTAGCCATCCTCTGATGGGGTTTGAATCACTGTCATCAGACTCAGCTTAAGAGTCCGATCTCCTACCACTGGACCACTGAGGTTCACATTTCACTGTTATCAAATGCACAACAATGTGATCAATAGGCCTGCCTACAAGATAGCAACATTTATGCATGTGCGGAGTGCAAGCGCTGACAATCGTTCATTAGATTCCCTTACGTTCAGGACAAGCTAACCATCGCGGACACTACATAGCAATGTTACTGGTTCCAACACTACCATCGGGTTTAACATTTTAGCGCAAAAACTTGGTAAGTGAGATATTTGGTCCTGAACGTAGACCTACGTGTTTTTTGTGTATAATGTTGTTAGATAAATGTTATGCAGCCTAATAAAAGACTATGCTAATCAGTCAAATAGTTCATAAAACTTCGCTCTATTTTAAAGTCTAAAAAAATATAAAATGCCCAATGCCATGTTCAGTCTGAATGACGTATTGAAAAAAAAAAAAAAAAAAAAAAAACAGTTGCGTAGCTTCCTTTAAAAAATTGAAAATATTCTCGTCAAAATATGCATCAGAAGGCAACTGCGGCGATATAGACTTTAAAAATGTTCCGGGGAGGAGGGGCATGCCCCCGGATCCCACCCCCGAGAGGAACTGTGCAAACACATTTATTTATGCCAAGCTACGCCCCTGAAAAAGAAGAAGAAAAAAACAAAATCACTTAAAATATCAGATTGGTATCTTCGCAAATGTCATAAGCGTGCCTGCTTTTGAAGGGTATCGATCATCCGTTTTCCCGCCTATTTACGCATGAACGTTTCAGCCTTCTAGCTTTTTTATGGGTTGCTACAAATAGACTAATAGTAATATACTCATTATTGTAAGATATCATTTATATTACAAATCCTAATATGCTGAGTAACCTTTAAATATTACGAATCTGTGCTATTTTATCTCTTCTAAGTAAAATAACCATACGTGTGTATCTGTAAAATATATAAGCTTGGTGAAATACAATTAGATACGTTGTTACATGTTATTATTTCTCGATAAACTCAGGCTATCCCTGATGAACGTTTTGAACCTATGAAAGGGGAAAGGAATCGATCACGTGGCTGTTAATTTTCCGTCTCTAGAAAGAAGGTCACCAGCCTCTTATGACGTCAAAACTAACAGCAAAAACGCATGCGTAAGATAGATGAGTAGGCGGAGTTTGAGCATAAATTAAGTAATTTACCAATAGAAATATTCGATTTTATCACGTGACTAATAATTTACTCTTAGCAGGCGGGAATCTAAATGTAAGTCGTCTGTCGAAGCTTTGTTTGATAAAGGCGGTTTGCGTTAGAGAAATTTATTCGTGATTTTATAAAGAAAAACCTAAAACACAACACTATAAAAATGCCAGGAAAGGAGTAAGTATTGAAATACAAATCATAACATGTTTCAGTAATATAATAATAGTTGTTTTTATTCATCATTACGGCTTTTCTTCCTACACCAGGAAGTATTTGTGTTTTAGCCGGTTGGCGGCATGCCGCATGGTCGTCTTGTCTTTGTTTGACGAACTAGATAACTTAACAGCTTGGCAACTTTTACGTTTGTTTTTTGAAGGACTTAAGACGATATATTATGTTTTAATTTAATGTCATTAAAATGCATAAAATCAAATGATATTCTTGGTTTGAACATTGTTAGCGGCATTAAATCTAGGTCACGCAACAATCCGAATATTTTGACCGATTTTCAGTATCTATAGTCCTTTGCTTTTCCTGGATCGATACCGGAGAATCTCCCACACTCGATGTTACTATTTTACATTTAAAAACAAATAATTATTTAACAAATACTTTTTTCTTTTCTTTACAACATGAATGATTTGATATTCCTCATCGCTGAACATGCGCTGGGTGTTTTATTGATTTTTTATCCATGCCCATGGATCTATTTCTGACTGCACCTCTGTTTTATTAGAACTTTATTCATTGATTCTATCAATGATCAAAGGCAAAGCTGTTAATGGGAATACCATATATTTAATATGTGGACGGTGATATGAAATATTCATCTGTATGCTGTAACCCCCTCCTTCAATAATAATTCAATTAATATTGTTTACTTATTTTAAATTTATTCTTATTTTCAAACGTTAGGATTACCTTATACCCTGTTTTTCCTTGTTTTATACTAGTCCAAAATGGACTGGCTGCTTATTGGTTGGCATCCCAATGCAATAACCAATAATCAAAGCATTAAGTTCCTGAACTAGTTTTATACATGCATTTTGCAAATTAAAAACAATTTACTTTATTAATCTTGATATTTATATTTAAAAAAGTTTTTTTTATTTTTTGTGTAACTGCTACAGAAACTTTCGGTGTCACATAGGCCGTCAGTTTTGATCAGTTGAAAACAGTCGTATAAGGTGCATTGTGGCAAATCAAATCCATGACACTGCTACGGTATCTGGTCGTTTTGTCCTTATTCCAGTTTGCACTGGGTTGTTTCACTCCTGTTACTGGGTCGATTCGCCCTCATCATGGAGTTGATTCGCCCCTCCGTCAGGATATATATACAGTTGTTTAGGCAGTGTGGGATGACATACGGTGTGGTGGGACGTAAGACGCGATCTGCTTTGTGGGCCATATGTCATCCCCCGACCGGATGACAAATGGACCGCTGCTTGATTCGATTTTTACAGTTTATATGAAATACGACAGTGAACATATAATTATAAAGTAATGCTGCACTTTCCAAATAATTATTTTAAAAATAGGCTTAGTTACTGTAGCCTACTTATTTTCAACTAGAATGTTGATGATCTCGATCGAATATTTTTATCGATCTAAAGTATTTACTTATAGGCCTTTAGACAGAAACACTGCCCATCGCTCACCTACTTTTTGGTGTCAAATGAAAGCTATGATAATGCAGAATAAAAGGAGCAAATAAATATATTACTTCCAGTTAATGTTTTTGTCAAAAAGAAAATATCCAGGAAGCAGCCGGCTCAGTCTCCATCCACCCCATCCCCTACTTCAAGAATGCGATTGTCGCCCATACCACAATAATAATAAATTTGCTTTAAAACATGTTTTTGGTAATGGAGGGACATTATATGAAATGACATCGCATTATTTTTTAGCTTATAACCACTAATTACTTATAATACTTAAGAGTGATAATACAAGTTGTAGCATGTGTAAAGAAATGTATGATGTGCTATTTAAAGCTGTTATATTCAGTGTTGGAAATTGCTGTGAGCCCGGGTCCACCTGAAACGGGGTCGGGCTACAAACTTTTCAAAGTTGGTAACCCGTGTGTCCACCATGTCTGGATAGGCTATGGTGATGTAATAATTAAATACCTTCCAATGACATGTTATTTATCCGTGTGGGGAAATGATTCAGATCGTTTATTCATTGATTAATAAACTTATGTCTTGATTTTATAGAGCAGTTAACACAAACAAATTCTGACCATTTGTACGTGGAAGTTGTAACTACGCGTATGTACAAAGTAGCTTCATTCACAGGCCTATCTACGCGAATAACACGTATGCTAATGAGTAAAATGACGATGCATGTGCACCGTACCTTGGTAGAACGCCCGAAAGCATTAACATTTGTCAACAGAATGTGTATTCCGGGTATTACTTAATAGTCTAAGTAGTTCATGGACCCGAGACCTCGGTCCAATGACGCAGCGATCATGGATTGGACGAACCAATTCCATCCACAGCATGCATATATATATTTTTAATTAAAAAACATAAAATATATATTGCGTGTATTAGACATTTTAATTCTTAAAATAGGGAAGGAGTTTGGTCTATACAGAGTTAATACTACGAGCGAAATGTATGAGTAACGGAAAAACAACACTGTCAAGTATCGGTCATTCCAAGCATAATAATGCGCTGCTTAATTTTCAAAGCAATTTACAATGGCATCCACAGTTCTTACCAGTACATATTAGTTTATTTTTCAGATATTTAACTGTAATTCAGCGACGCAAACATTTATTTTATTTGTGTCAACAATCACGGAAAAAAATAAACAAAAATGGCGGCAAACATCACATGGTGAGAAGGTAGCATGCCATAGATTTTTTGTTCATGTATACATTTCAAGGATTATTTCTACATCATAACACATGTATAATTTTCTCACAATATCAGAAGATGCATAGGAATAGCAATTTTGAAAAGTATAATTAGTCAGGGTTTCACATTTGAAAAGTAGATGAGAGCTATAAATCACTCACGAAGTAAGGTTCAGGGGAGCTTTTTCACTCGCCATAATCACACCCCTACAGAAGTGATGGGGAGCTTTTTTCCTTAAAATCAATTGAATGATTAATTTGATTCAGAATCATTGATACATTTGGCCAGAGATTCAATAATTAGCAATGTGTATCAGTTCTAAATAATAATTTCTGTGAGTGTTTGTTTATGTCATCATCATCGGGGAGGTAGTGGTGGCATGCACTGTATTCATATTTGGTATACTAGAGGCACTGATTTTCCGTGATAACGGAATCTTAGTAAAACCTATCTTAAACAGAATTCCCTATTTTCTCCGAAAACATAATTACTTGTCTCCAAATAGTGCAGTTTATTAATTAAATGAATTTTCCATTCGGATATTTTCTCAAAAACCGAGAATTTCCAAACGCAATATATTTGTGTAATGCGATTATTCATGCTCCTCGGTAATGCCTGTAACATTTGCAGTTATTAACTGTTAGATTTAGAGCCTCCTCCAAAATATCCTCTTTAGAGTGATACATGGATATGTGGGGATGCATATCAAACTCCCTGTGTTTATAATTTTTAAACTTTCTAATTTTGGTAAAACATTCCATTTTTTAGGACTGAAGTTGAAGTTGACACTACAAAGGAAACGGAAAGCCAGGCTACTAAAGCAAAAACTGTTGAAGACGTGATTGCCAAAAAAGATGCTGTAAGCAAAATTCAAGTTAATTGATATTAGAATTGACCCAGTAGTGTACTTTCCTAATTCTGAGAAACAACTTTCTGCCCTTAGTCTCTGGATTTTATCTCCTCTGGATCGATCTTATGAATCACCTAAATCCGAAGAGATAATTTTGAGGGGGGTGAGGTCCTTTTTGGGGGGACGTTTCTCTATTAAGCAACGATAAAAGGCAGAAATGTTTCATGGAAGATAAAAATTAATTTTGAAACTGTTGCTGTGAAAAACAAGTGAGTGGCCGGTATTCTGTGAATGATCACTCTTTACTTAAGTTTCCCGCAAATCACTTTGGCCATATCCGACGTTACACAGAAAATTGGATCTCTGGGCTCTTATCGGTCGAAAGCAGTCACATGGAAATCCAACATGGCTGCGCCCATAAGCTTGTCTCTGCAACGTGACCATAGCTCGTTAGAGACAATTTGTTTCAATGGAATTCGGCGACAGGATGATGTAAAATAAAATGACAAGACAGGCAAAAACAAATTAAAAGTGGAATTTGTTGGAAGAAAATGACCCTCAAAGTTCACCAAAATGCACCATTTCCCTCTGTATTTCAGAAAAAGCATACATGTGGTATTGTTAAGAAGCTTGGTAACCATGTCCCAGTATAATTACCATTCCGTTAGAATACATACACACACAAAATCCATCGTTTTCTGTTTTCTTTTTAAAAGATAACTTATTTAATGAACACTCTGGAACCAGTTAACGCTTATTTTGATAAAAAAAATTCTGTAACTTTTCAACCATATCTAGTGATGTTTCCACAATTTCTTCACTATTCAGCCAAGAAGTTCAAAGAACTTTGAATGAAGCTGTTGTATATTTGTTTTATCTTGTAAGACATTTTATTTTAATGGTCTATTTGGTCAAGCAAACTGCATTCTAAAGTCCAGATAATGAGTTTTGTTCTTGTATTGGTTTATTCACATTGTTATGTAACCCATTTTTTACCAGTGCTAAATATGTAACATTTAAGAGTTTGGAAATAACAGAATTCTTTCCTTTGTCCAGAACTAGTTGATAATCTAAACAGATTTTTCTGAGTAAAAGTTTTTAAGAATGAAAGAGTAGATGCAGCATTGTTCCTGTAAAGGCTGGCCTGTCCTATAGTCTGTTTCCGCTACTTGGAACATGGTTTTTGACGAATTAAAAAACAAAATATATAACTTACCTCATTAATGTTGATATTTTTCGAAATAAAAAAAATATCCTATTTTTTGTGTAGATTGCTGTATCCATTGGTTCTATATTGTTTAAACAGCAGTCAAAAGTAACTTTTTTGCATTTTGAGCCGGCGTTATTTAGACCGCCATGACTTCATATAAAAAAAAATAGGGGTGTTATATAATTATTTGTATAAGGTATTTTTAAGGTACGCGTTTATTATTTTATAAATATATTTATCATAACTTAATATAAATACCATATTTGCAAAAAAATATTTATTAAAGCAAAAATGATGAACAAGATACAAATATTACTGGAAATGGCAGAGATGTTTCGAATGTTAAAAAGGACAGAGTTACCCCTCTTTGTAATGCTGTCATCTGACAAAACTTGTTAATGCTGTGCAATATCGTCGATTTTAATATACGAGAGAATGAGTAATATTTTAAATCATTATTTAACAAAGTAATGAAAAAAACTGGAACATGAGACTTTTTTGCTATTTCCAAAACTCTAGTCCTTTTTTGCCTAGGTTCATGCAAACTAAACTAATCAACAAAAATCCACAAAAATCCATGTTCCAAGTAGCATAAACTAACTATAGTGCATTTCATTACAAAATATATTATTATGTGAAATGTGAGGGTTTCTTTTGGTTTGTTTTGTTTATCAACACCACTAGAGCACATTGATTTACTAATCATTGGCTATTGGATGTCAAACATTTGGTTATTTTAACACATAGTCAGGTCTGAGGCAGCCTCCAATGGGTTTTGAACTATTCAGTCTATTGTCATCAGCTTGAGAGTTCTATTCCTAGACTACCGAGGTTCACTATGTGAACAGTGATTACAATGTGCAAATGAAAACTGGGTTATGTAAAACGAGGTTTTCATGAGTGAGAAGCAAATGAAATAATAGTTTGTGAAATTTTTAAAAACCTAAAGCTGCATCAAAACTGAACATGAGCAATGAAACCATTGATTTTATTAGCTGCGGTTAAGATGTGCCTATTGAAATCAATGGTTTCTTAAAACATTGCTTGCTTTCCTCGCACTGATCATATTAAGTTAGGTTGGTTGACCTTATTTTTCAATTAAGATTGAAGCATGCTGTGCTAGGCGCACATCTCAGGTCACTGTGCTGTCTGTCTAGGACAGTTACTAATGCTAGTAGGAGAGATGAAACCTGCTGCCACCATATTAATATGGTTACTCTTAACAATAACAGGCACGGATGCAGGATTTCTGAAAGGGGGATTTCAATGTGGATTTCTGAAAAAGGGTGGTTCAAAAGAGATGAGTGAATAGAAATGAAGAAAAAATTGTTAATTTTCATGTCCTTCCACTCGGAAAAAGGTAAAAAAAAAATTGAAATTCAAAGAAGGAGGTGTCCTGACCCCCTGGATCCACTACTGAATAAGCAGCAAGGGATCTTTTATATGCACTATCCCATAGAAAGGATAGCACAAACTACAGCCTATGATAAATCAGTTGTGGACCACTGATCGGTGTAAGTGGAGTATACCTAACCACTGAGCGTTTTAGAGCACTTACTCTATGTTGAAGCCAGTACTGAGATTAAAAACCCATTCCTCCACCAAGATTTAGTTTTTTCTGCTAACACTAACCTCTGTCCTGGACAGACAGCACAGGAAACAGAGATGTGTGCCTAGGACAGCATGCTTGAACCTTAATTGGATATAAGCACGAAAATAAATATAACCAACCAACCAGTCTACTTGACTGTATGTTTTGTAAAGATTGTTTTATTTAATGACGCCTCTAGAGCACATTGATTTTAATCTTATTATCGGCTATTGGACATCAATCCTATGGTTATTCTGACAAATTTATTAGAGGATACCCGCTTCTGCCACATAGGCTACTATTTTTGATAACCAGCAAGCGGTCTTTTATATGCACCGTCCAACAGACAAGACAGCATACACCATGGCCTTTGATGAACCAGTTGAGGACCATTGGTTGGAATGGAAAACAGACCAAACTCCAGATGGGTCCACTGAGAAGGATCGATCTGATGATTGGCCTCGTCATACGGTATAGTTTCAGCTACTTGTATGTTTTGATGCATTTTTTTGTAGACTAGTTCTGTAATGATGTTTTAATCAGTTATCTTATCTCAGCAGATAAGCTGGCTACGTATTTAACTATTTTTACTCAGAAAATGAGGCAATAATAAACGTTATCATATTTGATGGAAGTTGCTAATGCACTTGTTCCGTGATTTGTAAACAGTTTAATTCAGTAGAAATGTTAAAGAAATAAAGGTTTGATAGAAATGATTTAAATAGAGAGTAATAAATTTTATTATGTCTTTTAAAGGCATAACCCTAGTTTTTTGTGAAATAAAAATGTATTTGATACTGTTATAAACACTTGGATGATGAGAAACATATGTAAATTCCCATCAAAAGATCATCCCAATTCTAAGCAACACATCAAATGTACAGTGAAACCCCACCTAAAGATCAACCCAATTCTAAGCAACACATCAAATGTACAGTGAAACCCCATCTAAAGATCATCCCAATTCTAAGCAACACATCAAATGTACATTGAAACCCCATCTAAAGATCATCCCAATTCTAAGCAACACATCAAATGTACAGTGAAACCCCACCTAAAGATCAACCCAATTCTAAGCAA
>JAULBS010097604.1:0-16530 GCA_032355785.1 Symmetromphalus regularis | reverse complement strand
TGACGTCCAATAGCTGATGATAAGATAAAAATCAATGTGCTCTAGAGGCGTCGTTAAATAAAACAAACTTTACAGAAATCTTAAATGAAGAACTCATGTAGAAGGTTTGTGAGGATTCATGGGTATGGTCTTGTATAGCCTATGTATGATACTTAATACAGTTATGTCCCAGGTATTATCACTCCATGCCTTACATCAACATTTTCATCTTGTAACAGAAGCAACTTACCAGTACTTGGACCGTTTTGTGTGTTGTGGTAATGTATGTTTGTATTTCATAATTTAAATCTCCAGATTTAGGCTGTCCAATATTTTAATGTGGATTAGCAGTTAGTGAGTTATTGTAATAAGATTATGCTATGTTTATTTAACACACAATTAGAGAATGAACCTTACAGCTTACTGAGTACATTATCAAATAGAATGTGTATTCAGGAATATAATACCGTACATAAAGGGTACCGTACATTCTGTCAAATATATTTTGTTTTACACACATTACAGTTTGAACCTTGTGGCTTGGGGAATATGTTGTCAAATTGAATGTGTATTCAGGAATATATTACACAAAGGGTGATGACAGTTTTTGTCAAATATATTTTGTTTTACAAACATTAGATAATGGACTTTAATTTCTACATTACGATAAGGCTGTGATGATAGCTTATTTTAGTAATAAAACTGAAATGATTTCATTTGAAGAATGACATTACAATTAAAATGGTGTCATTCTTAAGGTTCTTGCATATCCTAGAAAACCTGGTACGCCAGAAGACATTTCCAGCATAGAAAAAGGGAAATAAATTTAAGATGAACAAACATGAATACGGTAACATTATGTCACCACCTTATTTAATGGCTACAACTGTCTTTTAACATTAAATCAATCAAAATTTTAATTCAGTATTATATATATATACAGGATTTTAAAAAACAAGCTACCATTTATTATTCAATTTAGGTCCCCGAGTGAAATGGGGGCTTTATTTCACAATTGTCATAAATTTGATAATAAATGGAGTGAGTTTGATATTCTATTATTACACAATTTTAATGGTTTCATTTTAAAACTTCCATTGTACATGAGTTTAAAATCATGCAAACCTATAATGTTATGGATGACATTACACTCTACTTTTGCCTAGTAGTAATTGTAGTGATATCATTTGCACCTTTGAAAAATTATAATGACATTATATTTAATACAGGCAAATGCATTACTTTTAGAGAGAAAAAACAAATTTAAAAAACCCAACCCAAAACAAGTGATCCATCATCATAGCTGATCACATGATTAAATCAACTTTCATTATTTACATATACATTATAATCAACGAAATGTAAATATAGAGTATATTTGTTGTACATAGTTCATTATGAACATAAATATTTATAATGAAGCAAATTTCAGTGTGGAATTTGCTCGTGATCATCTGTAACAAATATAAACTAATCATGGTTACCTCCAGTATTGTTGTAAATGTAAATGTGTATTCAATTTATGTGTTGTAATTATATGCCTAAATCTTTTTATTTTGTTTATAAGATGAAACAAGTTAGCCAAAACACAATTTTTAGTATGTGTATCAGGGTTTTTTTCAAAAAATTTCTCTATCACCATAGAGATTAGAATATACACAATGATGAGTTTTATTATGCCACTAGTCTGTTTCTGAAGAATATTTAGAAAACCCATAAACACCTTCATTGTGCATTGACCAAAAACATTTATTGCATCAAATTTAATTAATTTTAATTTGAAGACGTCATTAGAGTACTTTTGTTTAATGTCGACACTGTGAATACTTATATGTAAACATAACATCAATATGATGTGAAATTTTCTTAAATTACATAATTTTGTGTAATATATTAATTTATATTCTTGCATAGTAATTTTTTTTCAGACTCAGCCTGTTTAGTATATTTGCTCAATTCATGAAAATGATCCCATTTGTGCTTTCATTTCATAACTTCTAATTCATAATAAAATATACCTCAGCAGAAATGTTCTAGTGCTTTGTAGTAGAGTTAGAATAAAGTGCTCCTACTGGCAGTAATTATAATTTCCTTATTAGCTCAGTTGGTAGAGCTCTGCAACTCAAATTTAGTCAGTTCAAAACCTCCGTGGAGGTTGAGGTATTTCTGTTACATTTTCAAAATAAAATATCATGCAGTCAAACCTGTCATAAATGCCACATAAGCTAATAATAAAAAATGGTCTCATAAGAAAAGTGGCTACATTATATACAGTTATATATTATGTAATAGAGGACAATTAAAATGCTTTATGAGTTTATAAAGGTATTGACACCCAAAAAAGAGAGAGACATTAGTTGAGCCTTCTCATATAATAGTATCTTTATACAAGTGCAACTGCAAGTATTGTTACGAGTTCTCAGACTCAGAGCACAGTCAAACACTTGGACCATGTCTGGTTTAGTTAAATGAACTGTACGTTTTATATAATGTTTACGTTGAAAAACTGCAACTTGTACATACTAAGAAGTAAATCAGGAATTTTTTTTAAAAATGCATATGCATCATTCTACTTAAAGTGGACTAAGAGTGCTTTATCAAGATATACTCAACCAAAAAAGAAAGTATGCGAGCTGTTTACATTTTTATTTTATGGGGTGGTCACAGTAGTGGTCCATTGCAGCAAACACGTGCAGAACTTGTGATATTATTGCATGCACACCTCCTAAATGGTGTGGTTATCTAATTCCAGAATTTCTGCCATGAATGGCATCTGGTTTATGAAATAAATGAATATTGATTACATGCATATTTTCTTTTTTGGTTGAGTATATAAAAGTAATCCACATGACCAGTGACAAACTACCATTGGATGTGTCTTTGGCTATGCACAATTTTATTTTTTTAATGTGAAGCCTTACACTTCAGTGTTATCTATTTTCTCAGAGCAGTTCCGCATCTTCTTAGCTTTTCTTTTGAAAGCATTTTATAGAAAAATCAATATTCTGTCAATGTTACTTGTAATTTGCAGTGTTTCAATTTATGTTTATTATGAAGAAAAGTCATTTTCTGCTATTAATCAAAACTGAAAAGGGATTAATAACTAATTCCATTTGTGGCAGGAAAATGCCTCCATATTGACTTTTTTTTTCATTTTACAAAGATGTCCATTTTGTATGAGAGAAAAAAAATCTTCATTATCAGCTTTTATCAGTCAATTATTTTGAAGTTCAGAATAAAATTATTTATTTTGTTTTAATGCATTAAGCACACTGATCCATTAATCATTGGTTATTGGATTTCAAACATTTGGCAATTTCAACATGTATTCAGTGCTCATCAACCTCTGATGGGTTTTGAACCACTGTCTTCAACTTGAGAGTCTGATGTCCTACCACTGGGCCACTAAAGCTCAAAATTAAGAATAAATTAAAACCCATAGACATATATAAAATTATGTCTTAATTACTTAAAGAAGCAGATGCAGTTTGTATGGCTGAAAACAGATTTAATAATAACTTTTCAATTAATATAATGAACAGCAAAAGAAATGCAAATTTAATTTGCAATGTTTGATTGAATAAAAGTTTTTTAAATTTTGACGCTGGCTGTTTTGCTAACTGCAGGCATGTGCACATGGGTGTAAATCCTTGGAGAGCAGTTTAGCACAAATACATGTATACCGAAGTACACAGGGGGTCGATAATGACATCAATCCTGGGTGGGACAAATCCCCCGTTTTTTGATTGGGGGATGCACTGTACACTCTACTCCGTTTGGATGGGGGATGTTTCATCCCCCTTCACATCCAGGAAGCAATTTTCGCCCTTGCATGTGCAGAGAAATGTAAAGTGTGAGCTGCATGAGTTTTGTGGTTTTATAATTTTTTCTATTTTGATTAAATTGGATCTAAACAAACATTTGAATTTCTTTTGCTGTTCAGTATATAAATATGGACAACTCACATGTAATCCAACAGAAATGTGAGATAAAGCCTTTTTGTTAGGATTCCTTTGTTATGTTATATGTTACTTGGGAAGTGCAAGGCTATAGCATTTGGTTCACTTGGTAGGATTTATTCCAAAGTATTATTTAGATATTTGCGTGATTAACTTTAAAATCTTGCATGTTATGGTGGTGGGTGGTTGGAAATCAAAATATGTATTGTAGCTGGACAAATCTCAAACAGGACAATGGGCAAAATGAATGTTATGTGTTTAATTATAACAGTCAAAGTGACTAGCTGAAAATATGCTGGTGGCTAACAAGTTAAGACAGTAAGCCTCAAACTCTCAAGCTGATGACAGTAGTTCAAACCCTGTTGGATGCTGGCTCACACATGACTAAGTGTCAGAATAACCAGATGTCTGACATCCAATAGCCGATGATTACAATGTGCTCTAGTGGTGTGGATAAATTTTTTTTAAAAAAAAACCTAGTTAGATCTGTAATTTTGAGATGTATTTTAAAGTGCCTTCACTCAGTCTTCCAAACGATTTGAGAGAAGGCACAATAGTGTTTAGTTATGTTACCTCAAGAGATTCTCTTTTTTCTTCTTTTATTTACATGTTATTGAATATTTTGAATGTCATTTTGTGATGAATTTTTATTTTATTTTACAAGTTTTGCCTTTCAGGTGGTATGTAATCCATACCAAGTCGCATAATTAATGTTTATAATGTTATTATTTTAACTCATCTAACTGCCATGACAGATGAGCTTTTAACATTGCTGGTGTCTTCATTCATAAACAAATGGCAAAAACAGACAGTATTCATATGTATATAATTGAGGTATGTGGTAATAAAAACTTTGTTTACATGGTGCAGGCCCGTACACGGGGCAGGGGTGCGACAGGTGCGCACGCTCCCCCTAAATTTCTCGAGGTCCGTAAATGCAAATTTGGATTGACGCTAATTTACTAGAATAACTATAAACATAAAAACGAAAATAAAACATGGATATCCTCACAAACGCACCCCCCTAAAGAAAATCCTGCGTACGTGCCTGTGGTAATACTATAAACTCTGTATCTACAATGTATTAATAAAATACAAGCAGTTTATATAATTTATTTAGTAATACAAACTGGTCGAAATACTACCATCCACATTGGTTTTGTCTAAGGGAAACAACTCTTATGAACAACATCTAGACCTTGTTATGCTGACAGGAATTTCAGCCAGTTCAGACACATATAGTCCAGCTGGAATTTGTATTGACCATTTATGATCCCTCATATGCCTTATGAACCATGTGGTAATAAACACTATGAACCACATGGTAATAAAAGCCTTTTGAACCATGTGGTAGTAAAACCCTTGTGACCATGTGTTATTAAAAGCCTTTTGAACCATGTGGTATAAAAAGCTTTCTAAACCATGTGGTATAAAAAACCTTTTGAACCATGTGGTAATAAAACCCTTCTGAACCATGTGGTAATAAAAAGCTTGTTGAACCATGTGGTAATAAAACCCTTATGAACCATGTGGTAATAAAACCCTTGTGAACCATATGGTAATAAAACCCTTGTGAACCATGTGGTAATAAAAGCCTTTTGAACCATGTGGTAATAAAAACCTATTGAACCACATGGTAATAAAACCCTTATGAACCATGTGGTAATAAAACCCTTGTGAACCATATGGTAATAAATGCCTTTTTGAACCATGTGGTAATAAAAACCTATTGAACCACATGGTAATAAAACCCTTGTGAATCATGTGGTAATAAACAAAACATTTGAACCAATCTGTTATTCATTGATACTTCATGCATTTGTTTTTATTTTTGCTTCCTTAATGAACTTGTTATATTTATTGAGTCTACAAATAAATTCTTATTGCTATTGTAATCATTTTGGTATTGTTATGTTTGTCAAGCATAAGAACAAGCTATTTTATTGGCATTGTAATTATATTGTTTTATCATGTTTGTCACGTATACACATGTTTGAATAAATCATTCCCAAAAATTATATGGTTTTGTCGTACGTCTG
This sequence comes from Symmetromphalus regularis, assembly GCA_032355785.1. NCBI lineage: Eukaryota > Metazoa > Mollusca > Gastropoda > Neomphalida > Neomphalidae > Symmetromphalus > Symmetromphalus regularis. Next base: position 10,553 of record JAULBS010097604.1, on the reverse strand, counting down.
TGCATTAGACAAATGGAAAACAAAGAAATGTACATTTAGCATAAATGTATTCACATTTATCGCCATGGTCAGAAGACAATTTCTTTATCACGATTTGGATTAAAAGACTAATATTAACTGTGTTCTGTTTACATAAACATCTTGCAAGTGATATCAAGCATAACCATGGTACTTGTTGCAAAAAACAAAATCCATTTAATAAAGTATTTATTAATGGACATGTATACTGAAATAGTACTGTAATAAAACCATTTGTTTCAGGCAAGCCTGTAGGGGCCAGGGTAACTTTTTTCACCAGTTTTAATTTTTGGTATAGATTTGCGGTTTTGAAAAACACATTTTATACACACATAAAAATTAGTCCCCCCTCTTTGAAAAATCAGCCCCCTACCGCACCCCATTTTGAAAATCTGTCCTACAGGCCCGTCAGGTGCCTATGGCATCACAGAAACAACATTAATTTCACTAATATCCATAGTAAAAGATAATACACTCGTAATGTTATGGTTGTTTATTTTAGTACTAAAATTAGACATATATGCCTGACAAATACATACCATTAAAAACTGAGTAGTTACAAAAGAAATGAGCATTTACAATGGATGGCTGAAACATTCTGAACCCAAATGAACAATGTATATTACACCCAATGCTATTGGCCGTAACAGTTTACATGTATTAAGTACACTACTTTCCATATTTACAGGATGTATTTAAACCAAATGAAAACAAAATATGGCAGTGTATTTATGTGACCATCAAAGTTACTAGATATTCTCTGCTGTTGAGGACTTTACACCACCAGGAGAAAGCCTTCGACACTAGTATCCACTGAAAAAAGTGTGTGGATGTAGGAAAGAATTATATTAAAAATAATAAACCAACTCCAATCAATGGAGTCAATCATAATTAGGCTTAGAAATTTTTAGCCACCCTTTGTATGTTGAAGCACATACGATACAAACCCTGGAACTACCCTGGCAATCGACAATGCTATGCAGATTTTTATTCTCTGAGGTACTTTTTTTGCCGTGGACTAATTTGTTTTTTCAATGAGTATTTTTTTTCTTATTTTATTTCTTCACAGCCTTTATTTTGCCGTTGACATTTTCTTAATTGTAGTGGTTGCATATGAAGGTTTTAAGTTCTGAAAGTGGATTAGGGGAAAACTGAACAGGCAGCATGAGAGCCTGTTTTCCATTCCAATCACCCACCTTCTGTGCATTTGCATTCTAATATGAACGTCAACACTGTGCCCCCACCCCCCCCCCCCACTCTACATACCTATAGGTAACACTCACATTGGATCTATTTATCTTTATAAGGCAAAATTAGACCCCAAACCAGTGTTACTAAGGGCACCTATCCAATAAGCCTTATAGAGCACTCACTTTGGTTGAAGCAGGTATTGAGATTTATAATATCATGCCCCGATCGAGATTTGATCCCAGCACTATCAGCTGTGAATCTGATGGCATATCTACTACACCACCTGGTCACGTAGCCCAGGATCATACACCATGACCCATGGTTTGAGTACAACAAATGTTAAACTAGTAAGGACTACACAAACTAACCATTCTCAAATGCTTCAAGAGCTGCATATGCCACGGATCAGAAAAAGTCAGAACTAAAAAGGAATATCATTGCAAAGGAGTGTATAGCTTTTCACGTTATTGCAGAAATTCCATGGTCAGATATATAGAACTACATGTCACATGTGATTAACATATTGTGACCTTTCTGCAAGATCTACCCATGTACCACTTTATCTTCTTAACGGATTTGGAATAATATCGACAAGTGTCAAAATCAATCCCCAAAAGTCTGGAAACTGTCAATCGGTGGGAAATTCTCATCCCTGATATGCATATTAAATGTAGAACATTACTTTAGTCTGGTTAAATTACATGTTCACAATAACAAGACTGATACAAATATCGAAAACTTACATTATTGCACTCCATTCACAGAATTCCTGTGAAAACAAACAACATTCACAAATTCTCTGCATAACTATAAAATAAGTAAACATTACTAATATCAGGTGCGGATGTAGGATTTCTGAAAGAGGGGTCCAAATAGGACTAGGGAAAAATTGTTGATTTTCACGTCCTTCCACTGGATCCTATACTGAATGTTCTTACAATATGGAATGGTTTTACATTATATATTTAAAACAGTGATGTGACGTTGTAAATTGTCAGCTTTTATCAGATACATCCAAAGAAAAAACTATTTTTTAAATAACACCTAACACCATTTATCCAGTAGGGGCAAACACAAAGTAATACTGACAGCCTATATTAGAAACACTCTGGAGTCATCATGTTCCCCATGTTTCAATGTACCCATTTATATTATAAATGGCTCGAACTTGTGTTAACTGAGTTATCTTTTTATGTATAAGAACAATGAAAATATCTTCATGACCACAACCAATTCCACACATTTTGAACACATTACCGTAGATTTTCAAATTATATTTTTCAAGCAAGTGTATATACAAATCATTAGCTTACCTAAGGAACAGTCAATAAATTTAAATGGTCTTCAACACCCTAAAAATGACCACATAACACCTGCACTTATCTTAGCATAAAAACACTGATAAAATAGATCCACAAAATTCTGTTAGCCTGAAAAACAATATGAACATAACTCAACTATCTGCCTATCCCCCACCCCTTCTAAATAATGTTTGGGTTGGTACTGATATTTATGAACTATCCTTTAAGAAGAAAATACTGTAAAACACGAAATTAATGTGACCTTAAATTAATGCAAGTGACGATGGTCAGACTAAAATGCGAGAGGCCTCCCTCTGGTACAGTAGTTTCTGAACAACATATGTTTGTGCAGCAAACACTGTTTGGGTTGATACTGATATTAATAAACTATCCCTGAAGAAAAAAATATTTTATCACAGTATGGCGAACATCGGCAAACACAATACGAACACAGCATCCAGCCAGGTTTCAATTCAAACTGAAGCATTTGAGCAAAAATGTATAATGAACACACAGAGTGCCAGGTTCTCACGCTATAACCTGTCACAGTGTAGCCAATATCCTTGTAAATGACACAAACATCACAACGAGAGTTTGTCCGAGTCCCCACACAAGGGCGTAAAAAGGAAGCATAACAAAATCGGATGCTCGGAATAAGCCTGCAATCGCTGCACCTGGAAAAGAAAATCATCACCTGTTAATTTTTATGTCCATGCATTGCATTCTAGGGATAATTATCCCAATCCAACTAAAAAAATAGTGTTCAAATATAGCATCTGTAGAGGTGCATACTGGTACAAATAATCAAGATTTTAAAAGGGGTACATTTTTTTAATATCCAATAGCCAAAATTAATCTTTTTTTTAAAAAGAAGCTATATAAAGTTATGAAAAGTTTAAAAAATAATAATAATAATAAAAATGGAAGAAACAATTATCAAATTATCAGAATGGGGATCTTTTATGTGCACAAAAACAAAATGGCACATACCACAGCCTTTGGTAAACCAACTGTTGACCACTGACTGGAATGAGATACAAAACTAGATTAATTAAACTGTGTAACTGTACTTACTTGTTACAACTCCCCCTGTTAAGGGAGATAACACGCCCATAGCCAAAATGGCTACTGGCATCCAACGTCCGATCTTGTGCTTCCGTAACCTGCAGAAGGCAATCAATGCAGCAATGATGTGAACGAACATTGACGAGAACAGAGCCCACAGAAACACCTGATACCACATCTCTGTAAGTATAAGATAAAATGTTTCAAGCCAACATATTCTGACCCCAATTTACAATGACAGAATTTTAACATTACGGTATTCAAAGGCAGATAGGAGGAATTTGAAAAAGGGCATGACATTCAGCATTTGTCTGAAAGTGGGCAGGAGAGATACACATGGGGATGGAAAAAAAATGGCACATTTTGTATGATCTGCTTATAAACATAAGGTAAGTGTACATGTACCTCATCACAAGTGGTGGTCATTTAAAAATCAATGCAGTGAATCTCTCCATGAGATCAATTTTTAATCACCGTAAGATCAAACAATCATGAAAAAAGCACAAACTACTGGTTGAATTTTAGCTTAATTTATGAACAGTAATACATGCATTTAACTAAGTACTATTTATATTACAACTCATGCTCTATATAATTATCCCTCACATTTTGCATCGAAAAATTGAAATCAAAATGCCTAAATAATAATCTTTTCCAGTATTTCTCTTTATGATATCAATGTAACACTTAGTCATGTGGTCTTAGCACACATATACAGAAGTTCACAGGGGGTCTATCAGTTTGAAGGTTTCATCAGGAAAAGTCATTTCAAAAACCTTTGGTTTTCAAACAGTGTGTGGGGGGGACATGTCCCAACCCCATCATCCCTTACTGTCCCCCTCACATCCATCAAGCCCCTAAGCTCTGTCCCCCCCACCCCCACCCCCACTTCCAGGAAGTGATTGTCTCCCATGTGTATGTCACTCATTTTTGCTCGTGATTTACAACTGAAAACGAGCACACAAGATGTTGTTTAGTAACCTCTATGTACCTCCGAATGTGTTGAGTGGATCATTGGGTGATAAACCAATTACATTCAGAACTGAATCAAGATCAGATGTCTTAAACTCCCCAGGCACAACCATGTTTTTTTTTTTTAGTTTACTGCTGATCAGTCAGGTAGAATCATTTCAGATCACATCTACAAAATAATAACATAAGTCAAACATTTATTTAAGTTAAATATTTACTGTCATCAATGGAAACAGAATGCTACAAAAAAAATTGAGGAAACAGCCCCCTTACTAAGTTACTTCCAACATTTGGACCTAATTATAAATATAATTCTACTCTTGAAAGAACTTAGAACAGTGCATTTGATCAAAATGGCACAGAAATAATTGGTCAGAATGCAAGCATGATTATTCTGACTATTAATACACTGACCTCTGGAAAGGCTTTCATCGGACCAATATGGTGTGGGATGACATACAGCGCGGTGGGACATAAGGCGCGATCGGCTTTTCGGGCCATATGTCATCCCCCGACTGGATGACAAATGGACCGCTGGGATATATGGCGCGATTTTATCAAACTGCACAAATTATTACAGCATATATGCTGCTTGATTAGATTTTTACAGTTTATATGAAATACGACAGTAAACATATAATTATAAAGTAATGCTGCACTTTCCAAATAATTATTTTTAAAATAGGTTTAGTTACTGTAGCCTACTTATTTTCAACTAGAATGTTGATGATCTCGATCGAATATTTTTATCGATCTACTTAAAGTATATACTTCTAGGCCTATAGACCCTGTATACATGTACTAACTATGTATGTGCTATCCAGTAGCGAATCCAGGGGGTCAGCACCCCCTTTTCCGTTTATTGGGGTGTTTTTTTCCTGTATGCTAGACAAATGGGTAATTAATTATTATTTTTAAAAATATAGTTGCCTATCCCTATACAACAGTCTAACCCCTTGGATTTTATATATATATATATCGAAATTCTGGCAATATTTAAAATTCCACCTCAATTTTTGTAACCTTGACCTTAATCAAGGTCAATTAATTTTATTGTAATGAAATTCCCTACAGGAAGTATTAATTGTGAAAAATATAAAGGCTTGCCATGACCTTGAAATCTTTACCTACTGACACTCCCATCCCATTTCGAGATTGATCAGTAGACCCTGTAGATTACTTTTGGCATGATTGTGGAGCACTAACAAAAATGACTACAGAAGTCATATTTTGAATTATTTCAAATAGTACAGCCACAGCTGGAAAGTTATTGCTTAAAGTATTTGTACTTTTGGCTATGTTTCTATTATAAGTATATTATTGGGTGTTCAATAAGTATGCTATTAGCATACTTTGGTTATCAAACGCATAAATGCAATCATACTTTAATTTTTAATTATTATTATTGTTATTATTATTATTATTATTTTTTTTTTTTGAATTAACAAAAAACAAACCTTTTTTAATTGTCTCTTCGTAATATTTATATTTACTTTAAAAAATATATATATTGTTTATTATTATTATTATTATGATGATAATTAAGGTCAAGGTTACAAAAGTTGAGGTGGAATTTTAAATATTGCCAGAATTTCGATAAATATATATTAACATTATTAATAATAATCATCATCATCATTATCATTATTATTATTATTATGTGTATACTACATTGGTCACACACCCATATTTAGCAGGCCAAGTAATCCTTCATACATATAATAATTATAATTAACCCACGCATAAATATAATTAAAATCAATAGAATTTCATTGTGGTTGTATATTAATGATGTGGTTGTATTGATGAGGTCTACCATTAAATCAAAGTTTCGCTTTGGTGATGCCCGGGCCGACTCCTTGATAATATGTCCCTAATTTTAATTTCACTCTTTGATTGCTGCCTCCCTGAAATGGATGCCCGAGACCGTCGCCCTTTCTGTACCCTTTTCTGCAGCTACTGTGTCATTCTCCTTCAGGTGAGCGGGATCTAGCTCAAACGGTAGCGTGTCTCCTGTGAAGCGGTAGGTCTTCGGATCGATCATTCTCAGTGGACCCATTTGCAGTTCGGGCTATTTTTCATTCCAGTCAGTGGTCCACAATTTGTTCACCAAAGAACATGGTATGTGCTATCCTGTCTGTTGGACAGTGCACATAAACATGTCAGAATGACCATAATTATGATTGACGTCCAATAGCCGATGATAAGATTAAAAAAAAAATCAATGTGCTCTAGACGTGTCGTTAAATAAAACAAACTTTACTTTTGTCTCCTTCAGGAAAATTTTCTAAAGAGAAATTAGAAGACCTAGTTCGTCAGGATTTAGATATAGCTTTGGCTTTGGTGGTGGTCTCTATAGTTGTGAATGATTAACGGATGAGGCATCCATGTCATCAACATCCAGATCTAAAGCATTACCGATCGGGATACGTTTCAGAGTAATTATGTTTAGTCATCTAGAGCTGCGATCCTTAGTTGACATATTTGTTGTTGTATGTTGTTTGTTTTATTTTTAATTTTGTTATTATTTTCTTTTTAATCTTTACATGACTGATGAAATCTAGAACCTGGCATTCCTTTAAATGCATACTCCCACTCCCTGACCTAATTAATTTCCAAACAAAAAGTTTATTTAAAACATAAATATTTGATTTGTTCATAGAAATACTTCATTCAACTACTTACGTAACCATCCCATTTCGCTTATTATCAATTATTTTAAAATAATAATTGAATGATGGTAACGAATCATAAAACATAAACTCGATATGGAATTCCCTAAACCATGGTTCAGGTAAAACGTCTTGCGTGATATAAAAGCGAGATCTAGTAACACAAATGCATGTAAGATTCATTCGTAATCAATATTTAGAGCACAAGTCCCCTTAAATTCCGTGGGAATATGCCTTTAATGCAGTGGTCCCAACTTTTTTTCACTAGTGGATCCCTTGAAACATTTTACAAATCTTCGAGGACCCCACATCTCAATTTACTCTGTTGAGTCAGATTTCCCTTTGACTTCGCGGACCCCCAGGGGTCCGTCCGCTCAGTTTGGGAAATACTGCTCTGATGGATCTACTTGTTGGTTTTCTAGAATCCAGTAGTACTTGAATAAGTGCTGATTGAGTCAGTGTCGATCTATCAGCTTCTTTCTGTTTCTGGGCTGCTTTCGATACTTATTTTGTTTTTCAAAATCAGAAAACTTTTATACTAAACTCATTGTATGTCCAAGCTTTGTCTGGACCATGACACGTTTGGCAAAGACCTTTACTGTACATGATGTACCTGCTGCTACGGCAGACACGAATGCAGGGTTTCTGAAAGGTGGGGTCCAAATGTGATGGATAATGGTTAATTTTCACGTCCTTCCACTCGGAAGATATTTAAACGGGAAAAGGCGGTGTATGGTGTATAAAAGATCCCTTGCTGCTTATCGATAAAAGTAGCCGCATTAGTGTGGGGTCAGCGAGTTTCGTCTCTCCTACTAACACTTACCTCTGTCCTGGACAGACAGCAAAGGAAGCTGAGTTGTGTGCCGAGGACAGCGTGCTTGAATTTTAATTGGATATAAGCACGAAAATAAATACAACTAATCAACCAGTCATATACAAATTATGTAAAACAAATATTATTACAATGTGAAAAAACTGATCACTGAAATAATTCATTCGAATCTATTGCGTATTTTATATGTCCATTGAAAATTGTTAAAATCAGTGATTAAGATAAAGACCAGTTTATGGACTGAATTCCAGGAAAAGAAAATAACACTCTGTGATGATGACTTTGATCACTGGATCATGTTTATTTTAGACAAATATATACATACCTGTAGACAATAATATTATAATTATTAAACCGGACTTTTACACGTGACATAGGCCGACTTTATATAAACATGTTTATGTAAAAAATACACAAAAGCGTGTGCCCGTTTGCTTAAATTTATAACATATTCATTTTATACTCATTTAAAAAAATCATGTGCTTGAATGTATGATTTTAAATTAATTTAAATGTGACCAGTTCTTAATTATGGAGGTAATAAACAATATCTGTCCTAAAATGAATTGGGTAAATATTAATCATTTTCGATCACTAAAATCAAGCGATCAAGAAACATGAGACTATACTGTTTGGCCGCTGGTGCAATCTTCTGATAATAGTTCTGTAGCAGAAGCTGAATTTTTTTTTTTTTTGGTCTACTGATGTCCGAATTACATTTGCCACTGTAGCTAAAATTGCACTCAGTAGTATGGAGTTTGTGAAAATATAGAATGACATTTTCCAAAGTCGGTGCAAACTAAATGGTAGGCCAGTTAATTATTTAAATTTTATATTTCCAGAACTATAACATTTAGGAATATGATCTTGTTTGCAAACCATAAGTTTATGGTGTCAAAGTTTATTAAATCTGTTTGTAATACTGTCATACAATTGGAATGCAAACATTAAAAAATAACAGAGTAATAAAGATAAAACAATGATCAGTCTAATTGGGTATAATATAAAGCTGTGAATGAATAGACTATGTTTTCAGTGATGATGCAGCTTTTCACGAAATGTGAGCGCAAACTTCCGCCAGTACCAGTGTCATCTGACCATTGTTCTTTATCGACTGTACCAGCTCCATATGGTCCACCTAATAGCCTACATTACGGAAAGATCGCTTCTGTAAAGACCTCAGTGCATACAGATAGGCTCCATACTTTGGCAACTTCAGTATAACCAGTCGAGTGTGTTGTCATTTTTCTCTCTGCATTTCGTATTTGTCTGTTTTTCATTATTATTTATTGGTCTACGTGGTCGGTGTTTGTTTAACATCCAAAACAGACTTCGTGGAAAGTCGGTCGTTGGTACGGTACCTCGGTTAATTATATAATTTCTGTTCATGTCAGACCGTTTAATCATATTCGGTTCTTGATGTGTGTGCATGTACATTTTCAGCAAAGAGTTGAGCTGTTTGACCGCATGGGAGAGATCTGGGCTGCCACCTGCCGTAACCACGGTAGCAGGCGAAAGTTGTCCAGACGATAGTTGCTTTGACGACATTTGTTCGTCGTTTCTTTTACCCTTGATCCAACTACCAAACACGCTTCCCCAGCCACGCTTATCTGTACTTTTCCTTGGATCTGTGTACTGTTCTGATTGGTCGAAATTGTGTCCACCGGAAACCATTTTCACGTATGTTTCAAAAGCAGCCGAGTTAACGTTGTTGGGGTCTGTGGGGTTTTCGTATAAGAATTGCTTGAAGTCTGGAAAGAGAGAATAAACAAAGATGAATAACTTTTTAACCTGTATTTATTATGTAATGAATAAATTAGGGTAAAAATGGACAACATACAAACAAGCTGCCAGATAAAATGTACTTTAAAAGTGTCAGCATTATTCCACCATAGGAAAAAACGCCAAGGAAAATAAAATTCTGTACAAATGTCCAGCAGGCGCGGATGCAGGATTTCAGAAACAAGGGGGGGGGAGGTGTTCCAAATGTGGATTTCTGAAAGGGGGGTCCAAAAGTGATTAGTGAATAGAAAAGGAGAAAGAATGGTTAATTTTCATGTCCTTCCACTCTGTAAAAGGTTAAAAAAAACTATTGAGAAAAGGGGGGTCCTGGCCCGCTAGACATCCTCTGGGTCCGCTACTGATGTTACCCTAAGACTTAGCCAGATAATGATCTTCCTAATTTTATAATAGTAATTTAAAATATTTACCTCTGATATTAACCCCTCCTGTTTGGATGACACTCAAGGACATTGCCATCACTAAGCACCATCTGAAGACTGGCGATGACATCATGACTATAAATACAGATAGAGATATTTATAGATTTATATAAATTATTTAATTTAATCATCAAATACGGAAATATTGCATAATGAGTTTTCAGTGTTTCAGAATACAGTAAACCTCGCGTATAACGTACTCGGATAAACCGGACAATCGCTTATACCGAACTGAAACTCCAAGTCCCGGTCCCGTCTAACGATAATTCCAATAAAAAAC
>JAULBS010097593.1:1182-14139 GCA_032355785.1 Symmetromphalus regularis | reverse complement strand
AAGATATCAGAAGAGTTAAACCTGTAAAGATAAAGTTAATTCAGAAAAGATATCAGAAGAGTTAAACCTGTAAAGATAAAGTTAGTTCAGAAAAGATATCAGAAGAGTTAAACCTGTAAAGATAAAGTTAGTTCAGAAAAGATATCAGAAGAGATAAACCTGTAAAGATCAAGATAATTCAGAAAAGATATCTGAAGAGTTAAACCTGTAAAGATCTAGATAATTCAGCAATGATATCAGAAGAGTTAAACCTGTTAAGATCAAGTTTCTAAATTGAAGTTTCTTACCTAGTATCACAGAGGATAATTGCTCCGAAGTCTTCTTTGTGTCTGATGACACGCCCTATGGCCTGATTGACAGCTCTTGAAGCTTGCTGTCGATACCATTCATTTCCACCAATACTCTGACAAATAAATTATCAACTTATCAAAACGTCGAAAGTAATTGTTATATTATATACTGTCTATAACTTTAATTTCCACCATACTCCAATAAAACTTATTAAACCATAAGTACTTGTCATGTAGTTGATGCCATTAATTTCCATAACTTGGTACCCAAATAGTGCATTAAATATTTCTAAGTAATTATCACAATAAAGCTCAGAGATGAAAAATGTCTTTAGGTTATATAATAAACATTATTACAAATATGATTATTTAAAAAAAAAAAAATCAATGTATCACAAATCAAGTTTGTTTTAAAAAATTAATAGCAAGTTGTGACTAATTTCGGGCTCAAAATTTAATCTTTAGTCAGGTTATAAATTTGTAATTAATAACAAAATCCTTACCCCAAAAGAACAATCAATCAAAAATACAGCTTTTCAGTGTGACTTTCTAACCTTTATAACACTTTTGGTTCTCATCTCATCCAGAAACTGCATCTTCAATAACACCTTAGGGTCCATGCGTGGAGGAAATGGTAGCCCTGTGATCACAACAGCTCGACCATTATTGTCTGAGAAATCCAAACCTTCACTAACCTAACAAAATAAGTCAGAACTTTTAAGTATATGTTAACAATATTTATCATATAACATAACCAATAAATACAACTTCACTTTGATTTTTCACATACAACTTCACTTTGATTTTTCACATACAACTTAACTTTGATTTTCACATACAACTTAACTTTGATTTTCACATATAACTTAACTTTGATTTTTACATACAACTTAACTATGATTTTCACATACAACTTAACTTTAATTTTCACATACAACTTAACTTTAATTTTCACATACAACTCAACTTTGATTTTCACATACAACTTAACTTTAATTTTCACATACAACATAACTTTCATTTTCACATACAACTTAACTTTCATTTTCACATACAACTTAAATTTGATTTTCACACGAATCTTACCTTTCCACGACAAACTGCCATAAATATTGCACCATTTAGAGTCGTATCCTGTATTTTATCATAAAATTCATCCATAGCCTAAAAATTACAAACAATCAACAAACATATTCTTGAAATGGTGAATTTTAACTGCGATTTTAAAATCTCAAGACTAAACTGTATGTCCAATGTTTATATTTGTTAAAAGCGAAGACTCAATTGGATCAGTGCATCATCGCACACAGAGATTAACAAAAAAAAAATTGTGACTTACATTTAATGAAATATTAATAAGGTACAAGAATTTCCTAGTTAGTACTATAAAAAACACTTTAAATCTGATGGTGAAGTATCCATACTATTATCAAACTTTGTAAACTGACTGGATTGGTCATTTGGGACCCTGTAATGCTCGTTAAATTTTCTTAACAGTTAGAGTATAAAACAAATAGACATATAGAAAAGAAACAATTGTTTAATGTTGCCCCAGTACATTTCTTTATTTAGTGGCTATTAGGTATTAAATATAATATATGCATCTCATTATCTTTAGAAGAAACCCGCTACCATGATAGGCTACTTTTTTTCCCAATTCGCAACAAGAGATCTTTTTTAGGCACTTTCCCACAAACAGGATAGCACATATAACTGCATTTGTTACACCAGTTGCTGACCACTGGCTAGAAAGAGAAATAGCCCATATGAGAATGACAGACAATTTCAATTACTGCCCCATTTTTTTGTCTGAAAAGACAAGCGAACTAAAGATATTCTTAAAAAAAAAAAACTCACATTATTAAAATCAATTTTTCCTTTTGGCTCCACCATGATAGCCTTGTACTGGGTGATGCGATTCCAAATATTCTTTTCCTAAAATATTTAAAAAGATCACCACAATAATCAGACATCTTGAAATAGATCCAGAAATGTTTTTACTAAATACCCTCAACTTTTTATCAACTGGCATCTTTCCCAATTATCAACATTTTCTGATTCATACAAACTGTATGTTCAGGGGTAGGGTGTCACAACCAGTGTGAATTTATTTTAATCCTTAAAAGATTAAACTGAAACTTCACAAAAAAAACAAAAAACATTTTAAGGATATGAATTTGTAATGGGAAGAGTAGATTCTCAATACTGGTATGCTTTCAACAAAAAGAAAAATATCAAGAATTTTTGATGAACTTTAAAACTGGTTTTTTTTTATGTTTCTGTGTCCTCTATCTTGTTTAAAGTGGGGACTAATCTTTTTTTCCATTTTCTGGGCTTTTTCATTATCTACAACTGGCAGATGATAAAAATAAACAAATTCAATTTTAAAAATAACACCAAAATTTCTAAATGTCTTCATTACTAGCACTAACTAATTTTTTCAAAATGTCTACTCTTTTACTTTTTAGGGCCTAAAGAAATACATACTTTCCAAAATTCCACACATTTATCCATGACTGGGTAAGAAGGGAAGAAAACAAGAAGACCATTTGGAACAACACGGGCAAAGTTCACTGAAATAACAAAAATATAATAATCAGAACTTAGTGATTTATTTGTCAAATGTAAAAATAAATAAAAAGTGAGGAAATTTGTTTTTATAATCGGCCAAAATAATTTCATATAATAGTAACACTAAATACTCCACCTGGAAAGTTTACTATATTATTTTTATTTAAAAAATAATTAGGGTTTTTCTTCTTTTTATTATTATTTGTTTTCCTGATGCTTCTTCTAAAGCTTTGGCTAATAGGATGAAATAAAAATAAAATTGTAATATACATTTCTTTTTTGGTTAATATTTTCAAAATAATGGTCAGATGAACTCAAATACTCATTCACAGTACACAGTCAATGGGTTTTTTCAGTATAGATCAGCCACGGAATTTTTAAAATGTATTGTTTGAATAAACAATGTTGAAGATAAAACAAGGACAAAAGTGACATTTTCTAAATTTGTATTGAAATATCATGGCTTTTAAGATTGTCAGATCTGTAAATAAAGTAATGAAAAGAAAAAAGTCATAAGAAATAAAATCAAGTCTAGAAATAACAAGTTTTGATAAAAATACAGTTTAGTCATATTCTGGCAGGTTCCACTGAATACATAGCTCATAGTAAACAAGAAAAATGCTATTTAACTAAATACATACTCACCAATGGAATTTCCTAGAGATGCTTGATATGCAGGATCAAAACTGAAAAATGTGCAAATAACATGATGTAAAAAGAATTCTGAAGAATGTCATAGATATATTAGTACTACATGAAGAATAACTTGTAATGAGGAAAGATATATCAGCTTTATCCTGTTTATTATGTGGTTCTCCATTTTCCTTTAATAAAGCCAAACTATTTGTTTTTCATAAATAAAAGCAGTTATTCTTTCCATCAATACATGAAATGAGTTGTTTTTATTTATAGATTTCACTTTAGTCTATTTCATAATTTATTCAAACAGATGTATTAAAATTGTTTACAATTCTATTCTATCATGTTATTATTAGGGATATCAACAGGAAAAAGTAAAGATTTCTGAAGATGATGACAGTCAGAAAAAACAACAATTAAGAGGTGTATAAAATAACCTAAATAATGGTCCTAATGACTACACAAAAGTCGGAAATTAGCAAATCTGGAGAAATTGGCCTCCTTGTATTAATATGAAGATAATTCTTAGCAGATTTCAAGATACATTATAGACATCTTAAAAATATATTTATTGACTCAGTACTCTACATGTATTTCTAATACGCATGGTACAAAATCAGCATTTTAGCATAAGTGGTCTTGTTTGATTTCATGCAATATTGTTTAGCTATGAACAGTCAGTCCTAATGTGGTTTAGCAAATTTAAATCAGCGCAAGAGCCTCACAACGTATGAGGTCTAGTTTTCCCCATTGTTAGATCCAAACCATTAATCTGTATTATTAAACAGGCTTTTTTTCATTCTTCTTTTTTTGTCTTTGTTTTTATATTCCTCCTCACTTACAAAATCAACACCGGTATTTGAGAAAACAAAGTGTACTTTTATACATGTTCAAAACAAGTTTCATACCGTGTCTGATAACTTGAGTTTAAAACCGTTCCATCAGGGCCTTTTCCCAGTATACTTATAGACATCTGGTATTTTTCAATCACATGTGGATTTTCCAGCATCACTGGAAATGGACTAAAAATAAAACATAATATAACTTAATTACTTTTTTGATTTATATACATGTATATGTTTTCTTATTTCAAACAAGTACATATATTTTTATTATTATAATTATTTAAAAAATTATCACAATTTCAAGTTTCGTAAATAATTTGAAAGTTTATATATTATAAAAGTAGTGTTTATCTTTACTTTTTTATACCCTATACCCACTACATTTGTATGTTTTACATACTTATGTAAATATTCATATATTTTATGAACTGTAAATGAATATATTCAAAAAATAAGTTAAACACAGTAAACATTTTAACAATTATAAAGAAAAACAAATATTTTTAATATTTACATAATGTATAATGCCACTTTTAACTGATAATTTGCAGTTAATACTGATATAACTGCTACAAACTGAGTTGTAACAGTAGCCAAAATGAACTCATCTGTCAGAATTTCTACCATTCAACATCTAGTAAAACAGTATGGCAATACTGTTATAATAACTACACTTCAAATCCATCGAAACCAAAACTTTCCAAGATATCGGAAAAAAGCATGTCACTCATCAGTAATTATATATTTTAACTTGTCCATCAGAATTTTCATTTGATTTTGTGGAGAACGGGACTGTGTGCATAGCTGATTAGCTTAAATAGATTTCCTAAATTGCCAGCATATTCATTTTATGTTTTCTTGTTACAAATAGATTTGATTAAACAATCACGTTTTTTTTTTTAATATTCAGTTTATATTAGAATATAATGCAAAAGAAATTTGAGCAAACAATATTGTCATGGTGTTATATGGGTTTGATCTAGCTCAGTCAGTAGTGTCTGTGTTTTGTATTGTGGTTAGAACAATACAGTGTGTGCCATGGAGCTCTGGTTGTAGGATCAAACCCACTCAGTGGACACATTCTCCAACTATTTCTTTTTCGTATCCCATTCACTGCCACACAACTAGTATATCAAAGGCTAAGGTATGTGCTGTCCTGTCTGTGGTAAACTGCAAATAAAAGATCTCTTCCGTTTAATGAAAAAATGTAGCAATTTCCTCTAATGGCTACGTATTAAAATTACCAAATATTTGACAGCTGATGATTAAAAAATTAAGGTGCAAGCTTTAGACTACAGAATTCAGAGTTACTTCCCCTCAATACAGGATTAATTCTGAGAAAAATCAGTTTCATTCTGGCTTTTGTGTGATTCTGTTGACTTTCATCTGAAGTAAGTATTCTGAAGGTCAAACTTAAAAACATAAAAATAATTATGTTATACACTGAGAAAAGTAAAAGCTCACATCTGCATTTCCATTGTGAAAGAAGATAGCGGAGACAGAGTTCCACTGGTGAGAATGATAGACCTCACTCCATGAGCCTCGAGATCTCTCATACTATGTCCTGGACTAAAACACCAATAGCTGAGAACCCGTTCTGAAATATTACAAACAGCAAACCATTAACATTTGTCTCAAATGTCCTGTACTAAAGCAGTTTTATTTAACGATGCCTCTAGACCACATTAATTTTTATCTTATCATGGGCTATTGGACAATTATTTAGAGGAAACCTACTGCCATCACATAGGCTACTCTTTCCAAAAAGCTGCAAGGGGTCTTTTATATGCACTGTCCCAGACAGGACAGCACATTCCATGACCTTTGATGAACTATTTGTGGATCACTGGTTGGAACAGAAAATGTCCTGTACTAAAACACCAATAACTGAGCACTTGTTCTGAAATATTACAAACAGCAAACCATTAACATTTGTGAGGGCAAAGATTTTATATTTTTGAATTACATCTTTTTTATCCACTTTCATGTTGATGAACAGAATAAAAATAACGTTTTCCTTTTTTTTCCAGAAAATCTGTCCATTGTATGTGCTGTCCTGTTTATGGGAAAGTGTATATAAAAGATCCCTTGCTGCTAATAAGAAAGTGTAGCCTATGCAGTGGTTGCAGGTTTCCTCTAAAGACCATGAGACACAGAATATCATATGTCAGACACCCGACAGCCATTGAATAAACATTGTGCTGGAATGTCGTTAAACAAACATTACTTTCCTTCCCTTTCCATGGATTTGGGGTTTGTAAATCAAAGAAAACTAAGATGTAGTAACATTAATTTATTTTTAATTTTGAGTAAATGTACCTTGAAGTCTGCCTTCTACCTTGTGAAACAATATAGTCTTGGACAAGATTAAATTTTTGCCATTTTTGATTACTATTTTTATATCTACTTTAAGTCTCACATTTGCTTTGAATTTTTCAAGTAACCTACCTGATTTCTTGGAATCACCAGAAGTAGCCCAGGAATCAATTTTCTTCTTCTTAGCAATTTCCTGCTTAAAATGAATATGAACCTGAAAAATCATTAATAATAATATATATATATTCTGGTTTTTATAAAGGTGTCTCATACACAAATTCATAAAATACACAAATTAATTTTGTGTACATAATTATATCCAAAAGTATCAAATTGTATTTTATTCCAAAATACCTCTTTTTTACTTTCAGGCACTATGTAAATAAACAGTAGTTTTGGGACTGACAATATTTCTCCAAATGTGTCGGCAGTACAAGTCGATATCAAACAGAGGTAAAGAAAAGAACATCAAATTGTTTTAGAGACACAACCATAGGCTAACACTCTTTTGTACTGTGAAATTAAATATAATATCAGGGCAGTTTTCAAAATACAATTTACCACGTAACAGCAGTTGGATTGGTCTATCATTTAGATCTAGTGTGTACTTGTATTTAGACTGTCATCACATAACAGAATTTGTTTTCTAAAGCGAGCTGTGCAGTAGTCACTAGAGTGGGATGCAATTTGGAACAAGGACATTAACATATTGGAAACTGGATCTAAGGCAAAATACAAGTAATAACTTTTTTATTAATTGCATTACTAAACTGAACATTGATGTCACACACACACTCCCCAGATTACAAACATCCATGGTTACGAACCGACCTCTGAGAAGCCTGTTATATTAAAAATTCAAGTTACATACAATGGTTGGTAATAACAAATGGGTGGAGTACTTTGTAATGCACATTAAAACATTGCAATTTTTTAGCAGTCTGTCAACTCAAAGATGGACAACGTCATACCGTCACAATTTTAGATGCTATATATGAATTGTATTTAACTGTTCCAACTTACAGACAGACAGACATAAGAATGGAACTCGTTCGTAACCCAGGGAATACTTTTTATTGCAGTGATATTATTAAAGATGACTAAATCAGTGATATTATAACATAGGAAGTTGTTCTATTCTCTATGATTAGCTGAGTCACGTTTGTCGTAATACATGATAAATTGTCACCAACCTTGTAAAACTTGGTAAGCCTCTGTTGATGATCAGGTAGAGAGGCTCCTAAAGCTGGCTCTTGACTAAATACAATCTAAATTACAAAAAAAGAAATTTAGATTATATAAATAAGTTGACCCCACTTAATTGCATAAATAATAATATCATATTCCGGTTATGTTTAAGTTTTTTTAATTGCATATGCTTTCTTTAAAATCAAAGGTATCTAACATAGGGGAGGAGAGGCTGCCTCTCTCCAATCCCAGTTTTAATTATATAATTTCAAGGGCATATGACGGGGAGATGATGGAGTTGACACAATCCCAAACTCTGGATTTGGGAAATGATAATTTTCACAGAAAAGACAAGAATTTCAGGGCAGACCCTTCTGATATTTAATAAGTTTGGGTTGGGGCTGTTATTGCTTGAAGCAGGTCAAGTACTTGTCACTTCATTAAAAAATATTTAACTTTAATGTTATTTTAAGGTACATATATGTACACTACTTATATGGAAATAAGAATACCATAACATTTTCATTGTTAGGGAAAGACAGACTTTTCAGGCACTTGTAAAATCCTAGATAATCCAGTCAAGAGGAAAAAATACAAATTACCCTTAAGACATCTGTGAACTTTCCAAGACCCGCTCCTTTAGAATGAAGAATACTACCAGCACCTGAAACACAGAGAAAGTAAAACTTAAATTTGCTAGACAACATCAATGGCATTCAGATCATTTGCTAGATGTAGGTGCTGCATTACAGGATACCAAAACTTTGTTACTGGATATTTGGTCTGGAGCATACCATGAATTAGCCATCTATGTTCAAAGAACCTCAGAGATTTTATCCATTTTTAATGAATGCATTAATCAATATCTTCAATTTTATATATGTTTTCCTTGATGCCTATCTTGATTTGGTATATCCATACCTCTGTAGTTTGTTTTATTTAACGACGTCTCTAGAGAACATTGATTTTTATCTTATCATTGACTATTGGACGTCAATTATATGATCATGACATTTTTATTTAGAGGAAACCCACTGCCGCCACATAGGCTACTCTTTCCGATAAGCAGAAAGGGGTCTTTTATATACAACGTCCCATAGACAGGACAGCACATACCATGACCTTTGATGAACAAGTTGTGGACCATTGGTTGGAACAGAAAATAGCCCAAACTCCAAATGAGTCCAATGAGAAGGATTGATCCGACAACCGACTGGTTCCATACCTCTGTATTCTGACATAAAGTTTTCATGGCAATGTCATGTCACATCATTACTTCAACTTTGCCACTCACTATTGCAATAAACATTTCACTATAATTTTTGGATATCTCAAACTTATTTTAAACAGTATATAACATTAATAATAAATAAAAAATTGCTTTGAGTGCATCAGAATGTCAAACGTATCTGGCTTACCATCCTGAGAGAGATATGAAACCAGTTTCTGCAGCAAATCCAGTAGATAATTCTTGCTTTCAAACGTAATCCCAACTCTTGACAACATTTCAAACATAAACCTTAAAAGTGAAACAAATTATTTCAAATTTTAATACTCTATACTCAGCTGATTGTCAAAATAATTCTGATGAACAATGTTGAAGAAGCCATGCATGCATAAAATTTAGAAATCCTACAAAAATATTTTCAGTTGTTTCCTTAAATATTTTTTGAATTAAATTAAAAAAAGTTGTTTATTGTAAAACAAAAATGTTTTGATTCCTCCAAAATCTATTTAATTCTTATAATTTTTATCACTTTGTAAACATTTAATTTGCATGAACAGCAATTTAAATTTATTTTTATTCCACCATTGTATGATCCCCATGAGCTGATGTAAATAAATAAACAAAGAACCCAGTCATTTATGAAATATTTTTTTAGATAGCACTCATTAACAGATGCCATAAGAAACATATTTTGAAATTATAAAATTAATTCTGGATTATAAAATGTGTCATAAACTTGTGTTATGATCTTAAAATTCCACAGGATCTACAGATATGTAATAATTCAATTTAATTTTAAGTTGAACCTTGCATAATGATCTGATTTAACTTTAAGGAAGACTTACATGCCAGATTTGGTTAATCCTCGTCCGTGTTTAGGAATTTCAATTGCATCCAAGCTATCTTCAAAATCCTTAAGAACAGCTACAGATATAACAAATAAAAATCACTGTAAGACAAAAATGTTCCATAAAAATTTCACTAGCCCTCTTTTCAGAATGGGAACTATTTGAATTGTTAGACCACCAACCTAAGTTACAATTGGTCATCTGATCAGTCCAATGGGCTATTTCTGGTTACCTCCTGTGATCCATGATTGAGACCACAAAGGCTGTGGAATGTGGGTTTATTTTAGCTATCTGTGGGAAAGTGCATATAATATAAAAGTCCCCTTGCTTGCTGACAATGAGTAAGAGTATCCAATGTGGTCATAGCAGGTTTCTTTTGTTGATCATATATCATCCAATAACCGCCGATTAACCAGTGTGCTGGGTTTTCATTAAACAGTCCTTTCAGATGGTGTGATTCATATCTGGGTTAGTGGAAATTTTCTGTTTAAGAGGGCTAGTAACGTTTTGGAGTATTTTGTCAAACACATGAAAATAAGAAACTTGTCTGCATTTGTCTATACCATGTTGATATGATGTTATTGCATTACTCTGCATTAAGGCCAATGGAAATAAGGGAGAAATATTTAATAAATTCCACCAAATAAATTAACTCCCCTCTGTAATTCTGCTCACCCCACCTCAAGTTTATCGATCTATAAATCGTCACTAGGACTTCATAATGCTCACATGGGATTTTAATGGAAATTTATACTTCTTCAGAATTACCAGATGAGCATTGCCTTTATAACATTACATTGTTGAAAAGCTTCAAGCATGAGCAGATACAAACATTTGGGAAGGGCTGGAGTGGAAAGATATTTTTAAAATGTTTAATATTGGTGTTAGGAGTAGTCCAAAGACAGATATATGGTCAAATTATAATGGGAAGGAGGAAAATCTAAATTGGTGGCTGAAGGGGTTAGAGTGACCAAACTACCTAGAACACCCTCACACCCACCCGATCCACCATTTAATCACAAAATAAAAATATAGCTATGGCTACTGTTGATTAAAAATGGAATTTGGGAAAATTCGGAAGATTAAAGTTCTATTCTGAAAATTGAAATTATTTTAAAACTTGCTCACTTACCTTTCAACTTTACCAGATCTTCCAATGTAAAATCAGGTTCTTAAAAAAACATTAAAATATCAATCAATTACAAACATTTGTGAATTATGAAAATATTTCTTTTTTATTTAATTCCAAAAAAGGGAATCATCACCATTCAAATACTATAATGTCTAGCAACATAGTAAATCTTAAATTACACTAAGTAAATGGAAAATTAAAAGTTTTTGCATGATGTAATGACTCAATCGAAGACATACGTAACTTGAAACAATTACAACCACACATCAGTTGATTCTATGAAATACAGTCCTTAAAATTCGGTTTTATTTAGTACTTCTACTATTTCTGGTCCTGAAAAGTTATGCCAGTGCTCAGATATAATAAGACTAATAACGTACCAACTGCAGCAGCATCTCCAAATTCAGTAGCCTGGTTTTCTAGTTCACTCAAGTCAACAATTTTCTCCATCAGTCTCGTTGTCTCCTCAATGGCTGTTGCCAAGTCAACAGAGGTCAGGTCAAAAGAAGAGCTCTCCTCACATATTTTTTCCTATAAAGTAGGCAATAATGATGTATTTGAATAGAACAATACTTTTGTTTTTTATATACATAAAATGATATTAAGTATTTAAGTAAAACTAAATTCTTTTTTTCTTTTCTGAAATCAACATTATAGAAATTGATATTAGAAGGGTGGAGGGGGGAAGGGGATGGGTGAGAATGTGTTGGATGAAGTCAGACACTACAAGTGCCACAGCTTCAAAGCCACACTAGGGTAATCTAGGCAGTTTTCAAATAAAGACTTCTGATAAAGTAATTTTTGCATGTTTTGTGCTAATTTTGAGCAGGTAAGTTGACCCTACAAACCCGAATGTTATAATATATTAATTGGTCAAACAGGCAAGCAAGTAATCCTTAAGAAACTCAATTAATTGGAATACAACTAGACAAAATATCTCCCAGACACAATTCTTAATGGCTAGTGTTCAGGTTCCAAACGAATGAAAGTGCAATATTTTAAAATCTGATTTTAAATAGCTATTTTACCAGATTGTGAGCTTCATCCAGAATAAGGATATTCCCTTGAAGTTCGACACCATGAGCTCGTCGAGACTAGAATATAAAAACATTGAGTAATGAGAAAAAACAAAAAGTGGTATTAGGTTAGGTTTAGGTTAAACTTATTTTCAAGGTTATATCCAATTAAGGTTCACACTGTTCAGGGAACACTAACTCTGCTGTCTATTCAAAACAAAGGTTATTGTTATTATGACTGAAGAAACCCACCATTACCACACAATGTGACAATCAATAAGCAGCAAGGGTTCTTTTATATGCTTTGTTTCTCAAACAAGATAGTACAAACCACGACTTTGCAACACCAGTTGTGGGCGAATGGTTGATGCAGTTTATACCTCCCCACTGGAATGTAGCCAACATCAACTTCAACAACTGCATGACACCCCAGCATATTATTTATTCAGCGGCTATTAGGTGTCAGATATATGGTGTTTTCCTATGCATGGTCTTTAGAGGAAACCTGTTACCACCACATAGGCTACTATTTCTGACAAGGGATCTTTTACGTGCTTTCCCAGACAGGGCAGCACATACCACACCTTCGATAAACCAGTTGTGCACCACTGGTCAGTACAAGTGGAGCACGCACTCTGGAACAAGTACTGAGATTAAAAATCTCATGCCTCAACTGAAATTTAATCCTAGTACCTAAAAGTAGTGAGTCCGAAACTTAACCACTGCACCACCTGGCTGGTACAGTTGTGATGATACATGAAACTATTAGATGTATGGTGTGTTTCAGACTGTCAGTGAGTCCGAAAGTTAACCACTGCACCACCTGGCTGGTACAGTTGTGATGATACATGAAACTATTAGATGTATGGTGTGTTTCAGACTGT
>JAULBS010097582.1:0-16532 GCA_032355785.1 Symmetromphalus regularis | reverse complement strand
AAAAGACATATGTCAGAATGACCATATGTATGATGTCCAATAGCCGATGATAAGATAAAAATCAATGTGCTTTAGAGGTGTCGTTAAATAAAACAAACTTTACTTTTTAAAACAAATAATTTTTAAAAATCAACTGATTATTATGTTGAGTAATGAAAAACAGTATATGGGTAGATGCAGGAATTTTAAAAGTGGTGTCAAAAGTTAGTCTTAATATCTAATATTAACTGATAACCATTGCTGAAGTCATGCAAGCTCTTCTAATGTGGTTAGGGAATATCTATGGCTATGATTCTCAATATATATATATATATATATATTAAACTCATATATACTACTCAAAAGAATTTAAGGGCCAAAGGAATTGTCTAAGTATGTCTTATGATTTGGACTAAAGACACCAAATTATTATGGGACATGCAATACTTGCACTCATCTTTAAAAACTTTTTTTAAGTTAACCCAGATTTCCTTTTCATGGATTTGAAGCAAGAATTTAGTCACATTAAAATGACAGCCTGCTTTGTGGCACCATTTGCACGTGTTTTGCATGAATGTCATTCCATGCATGCCAATTTTTGAAATAAAAGGGATTAGCATTTTCATCACTTTAAATTTAGCTTATATTTATAAGCAAGACATTTTTTGGTCCCTTAATTTGTTTTGAGTAGTATATATATATTGTTATTCCAGTTGTCTGTAGTTTGGACCACTTAATGGCTTCTTATCCTTAACATGTGTATTTTATCTATGTAAAATAAGTATGTTTACTTTGTATGGGTACCGGCTTTTATAGCTAGTAGCTATTGTAGAAACATTTTTAATCCAATTTTAGTTCGAGCAAAATGAAATTAAACAAATTGCATTCATGTATAATTTAAGCTTCTGAAACTAATCCTTATTTTGTAATGTCAGATATTTGTGCTAATTGTCATATCCTTTATTAAAAACATTGTTGCATCTTTTCAGAGGGAAAACGAGAGAAAATCAACGATCTTTTAAAATATATTGAAGAACGACTGGACACTCTGGAAAGTGAAAAGGAGGAACTGAAAGAATATCAGAAGTGGGACAAAATGAGAAGGTAAAATCGTATATGTATTTGAATTTATATTGTAACGTTATTTTCAGCTTTTATGATTTTGAAATCTACTCAACTATTATAGATAATTTTACTTGTAAGTAATTTATTATAAACATCTCATAATCCTCCTCCTCCTACAGATGGTAATTGTTTTGTGTCGTTCTCATATTGGTCATACGTATTTAACTCATATTTTTCATTTGAAAAGGGACCATCAACCTCATTGTGAACACTGTCGGTGTATATTGACGGTGTGTCATATTTTGGTGGATTGCCCTCACCTTCAGCCTGTTAGAAATAATGTGTTTGTTAATGAGGATGTGGTGGAATCATTTCGATTCCACCCACAGCTTATTATTAAGTTTTTAAAGGAAACTGATTTTTACAGAACATTTGTTTTTTCTTGGTCTTAGTTTATTTCGGTAATATATTGTGTATACGTTTTGATATAATTGATTTGTTTGTATATATGTTTTCAAAAAATATATAAATGTTTGAATTAACCATAGTGTGACTCCCAATAGCCGATGTTTACTTTTGTGCTGGGGGGTAGTTAAATAAATAAATAAAATAAACATAATCATCATACTGAGTTTAAAGTGATTACGCAAGACTTTGAGACAATATATTTATTACCTTTTTTGTATTTTTATAGATCACTTGAATATACAATTCATGACCATGAGCTGCGAGATACCAAGAAGAAACTGGATGATGTAAGTTGTAGTAATTGTCATCTGTTTGCTATGTGAGCCTCTATAGAACACCAGATTCTCAAGCTGAAGACAGTGGTTCAAAACCCACTGGAGGCTGGCTCACACTTGACTGTGTTAAAATAACAAAATGTTTGACATTCAATAGCCACTGATTAATAAATCATTGTACTCTAGTGGTGGTATTAAACAAAACAAAAAACTATGTTATATTGACTGCATAAAAAGGAGACTAACAAACTGATATTTAATATTATAATAAATAATTGATTGATTGTTTAATGACCCCCGCCCCCCGACCAGCACCAAAAATAAACATTTTGAATGAAAAATATTATTTTAAACTATATTTAAACAATATATATAGTTAAATATTGGTAAAAAAAATGCTTCAGTTGGTGAAAAATAAAGCTATTTTCATTGGTTATTGGTGTCATCCTGTATAATGAATAATGCTAAAAATTATATAAAAACAAATCTTAATCTTGCCTCATCTTGCATGACATTCCTTTTTTTAAATTCCAATATAAATAAAATTTTGTGACAAATTAACATATAATAGTATAAACATGGCTTAATCATCTGTTTTGTCAAAGCCACAATATTTAATTGTTACCAATACTGCAACCCCTGTATTTAAGAAAAAAATTCCATGGCAAAATAAATGCTGTGGAGAAATAGTGTCCACAGCAATTTTAGCGTGAACTTTATTTTTAATGATAAGAGAAAAATATATCTTGTATTTTTTTTTTATTCTTTGGTATAAAAAGCACAGAGAATGAAAAAACTGCACATTCAATTTTCAACACATGGACTAATGTTCCACTGTCAAGTTGTCTGTTCTTTATTTTGTTTATGAAATGATAATTTTCTTTTTCAGCTGACCAACAAACGAGAGAACAGTGGTGCTCAAGCACAGAAGCTACGTGATTGTCAGCAGGAAGCAAATGACCGAGTCAAGGTAGGCAGTTAATTATGTTTGTTGCCTGTTTATATTTCTGTTATACACTTTTATATTATACCCTCCACTGTTACACAAGCTACTCTTTCTGATTAGCAGCAAGGGATCTTTTATAGACACTTCCCACAGACAGAACAACTCATACCACAGCCTTTGTTAAACCAGTTGTAGACCATTGGCTGGAACATGAGTATAAACGTTGAAGACCATCTCTGGTGATTGTCTTGTGTTGTTGTATTTCTGGTAATTATGTCCTGGAGGAGGGGGACTAGAATCCAAAGTGAACAATAAATTGGCCATTAGAAAGAAATTTTATATGTTTCATAGGATGGCATTATCCAGTGTTCTCCAAACACCCAAGGTCTGATATTATTTTTTAAAAGGCAGGAGATTTTATGAATAATTAGAATTTTTTAAAACTCAGTTCAGAGCTAGCCAGTTATAAAAAAACAAAAACATTTTTTGTTGTCTTTTAATGTACAGCTAAAGCTATATTAATTTTTAGCAGTATTGTTTACATTCATTGTTACATATTTCAGAGTGCTAATAGAGATTTGAAGGAGTTAAAGTCTCGCTTGCATGCTGTATTGGAGGAAAAAGACCAGCTAGGAGCTGAAAGCCAAGAACTGACCAAGAAAAAAGCCAAACTAGAATTGAACATTAAGGACATACAGGATGAGATGGAAGGAAATAATACTGCAAAAGTAAGCTGTGCTAATTTACTTACGTACTCAAACATGAAGACAGTGCAACTTGGTCAGTTATTATGCTAATGCAATCCCTGCAATTAAGAAAATGACCACTCATAAATAAATGCTGTTGAGGAATAGGGTCGACAGCATTTTCCACGGCAATTTTAGCGCAAACTTTATTTTTAATAATAATTTAAAAAATTAAGACCCCAGCGAATAAACATGTCACGGAGAATTAAAAATTCCTTGGCTATCTCAACGGCATTGCCGATTGCCATGGACAATTTTAGGGATTGCTAATGGTACCAATAAATTTGCAAAAATCAAAATGCATCTGGTTATGTTCACAGTACTGGGTACACTTTTGAAATTGATGCCTGTTACAGTTTTGTCTGGTCATGTGACATTTTTATTTTTATACTGGGTTTACTAAAGAATCCTGGTTATGTATGACAAAATTCTTTTATGGGTACTGTATTGATCATTGGGTTAATTATAGGCATTGGGTTAATTAGGATACACCAAAGTACATCAAGAAATATAAAAAAAATTATAGGGCATGATGACAAATGCCTTGTTTGCAGAAATGAGATTCACACCTATCATTCTGTGGTTGTGCAGATAAGATGCAGCACAAATATACTAAGATTCTTGTTTGAAACTTTCTCTAGTTTGTACAGTTTGTCTCTAATGATTTGTTTTGTTGCATTAAAATCATTTTTATTTCAGAAAAAGTCTGAAAATGAACTTCAGAAAGTGAATGACAAGATAACGAAAACTCAGGAACAGCTAGAGTCGATCACTCCTCTGTATGAGGGACAGCGTGACAAAGAGGAAAGTGCTTCACAACAGTAAGTCATACCGTTCTATACACTAAATTCAGCACTCAAAATTTGTAGCAGTTGATAGTCCTGTCACAAATTGGTTGTGGCACCTTTGTACTTGCTGCCGTCACAGAAATATATTATGCATTATGCTTATTTTCTTGAAATTGCCATCATACTTCCACAGTAAAAGGATTTAAGGCTGATTTCTTGTCGACAGTTCAACTTCGATTCTTTGTTTAAACTATGTCCACAGGAGTTAAAAGAATGGGTTGAACTGTAGATCATGGCTGAACTGTCAATGAGAAACTGGACCTTAGCGATGTCAATTAAGTTCTTGTGAAAGGCAATAATCACTGTGACCCCCAAAGTCCGACCCCTGCACATCGTAAGCAGGTTTTAAAATATTTTTGAATCTGATCACTTCACCTCTGGTTTGGAAATCTACCGAATTAATAATCATTGAAATTCTGCAGCACTTACATGGAATTCCAGAATTGCACATTTTTAGAACTGTCAGAGAAGTATTCACTTTTTCAGTTTATATATCTTGCTGATATCTGAAATATTCTTGACAGGCTTGCATTAGCAGAACAGAGGAGGAAGGAGTTGTATGCTAAGCAAGGCCGAGGCAATCAGTTCACATCACGAGATGATCGAGATAACTGGATAAAGAAAGAATTGAAGTCATTAAATAAAGCTATTAAAGACAAAGAAGAGCAGGTAGAATATTATAATTTTAGAATTGTAGAATTTTACTTTAATTGAGCTTTGGTATTTCTTTAGTTATATCACTGAATGAATAAAAGGATTGTTAGGTTTCAAACATGTGGAGTTTTGCAACTCATTGTCTTAAGAGGAAATCTGCTGCCACCACATAGGTTACTCTTTCTAATTAGCAATAAAGGATCTTTTATATGCACTTTCCCACAGGCAGGACAGCCATACCACAGTGTTTGATAAAGCATTTGGGGATCACTGGTCATCACTGAATGATATCCATTTTCCAGTTTTTTTTTTTTGTTTAATACTGAATTTAAGCTAAATTAACATGTTATGAATTAATACTTCTTTTATGTGTTGTTAACAGTTTCCTTATTTATATAATAAGTAGTAATTCCTTTTGCTACCTTTAAGCTATGATCCACTGCAGACTTTATAGTTTTTATAATTTAACAATTGAATAACCCCAATAGTTAATGTGTATTTTCATGCTGAAGGGCCGTTAAAGAAATAATCAGTCAATATAGACAGGTTTTAGTTTTAAAGCAACTTTACATCAAGATGAAGTCTTGTGTCACTACTATATTGAAAATAGGACATTTTGAATATAACTTCACTAATTACTGAGATAGTATTTTTCACATATGTGACCTGTCACGATGAAATGAGTCTCAACTAGAAGTCTGCTATCATCGTTACAGATGAAAATAAGACCCGATGTACCATATGGGTTGTTTTCATTATTTTTGAAAATGTTAATTTTTGAAAATGTAAAGAGATCAAAACTTGTATTATGTGACAGTTAACATATTTTGCTCTTAAATATTAAATATGTTTAAAATGTATTGCAAAAACTGTGATATAGATAAAACAATTTTTAAAGTCAATTTCCTCAAAATGGCCGCCTGCATACCTTTTAACTTCAAACATACATAACTTCAAGACTAAATGCAGTAGAAACGATTCAAGTATCAAAATAAAGAGCAGAATCTGCACTTTTTAACATTGTCAATAGCTAAAAATTCAAGTTAAGACTCATTTCGTTGTGGCAGGTCACATATACTTGTTATTTCATTGTTTTATAAATTTCTCGTTATTTCATTGTTTTATAAATTATAATATTTTTACAGATTAAACGACTGAAGGAAGACTCTGGTCATGATGAGCAGAAGGAAAGCCAGTTGACTGAAAAAATAGAGGTAAAAGTACAATTTTGTAACTATACAATTTTAAATATCATGCAGATTGTTATCCTGCACACTTGGGAGACACTTGTTTGATCACCCTCAAAAAGAGCATACAGAATCCCCCAAAAGCATTTTGGAATCCACTGATGACTGATTTTTAGAATCCCACTATGATGGATAGAATCATAAAAGGTTTTTTATTTTTTATTTTTTTAACTACGCCTGTAGAGCACGTCAATCATATGGTCATTCAGACATATGTGTTTAGAGGAAACCTGCTGCCGCCACATAGGCTACTCCTTCCAGCAAGGGGTCTTTTATATGCGCTGTCCCATAGACAGGATGGCACATACCACGACCGTTGATAAACCAATTGTGGACCACTGGTTGGAACGGAAAATAGCCAAAACTGAGGTCCACTGAGAAGGATTGATCCAACGACTGACCGATTCACAGCCAGATACGCTACCATTTGAACTACATCCCACTCCCCAAATCATAAAAGTGTGCTTGCATGGACTTTATCAGTTTCAGTTTTGTTCATTTAGTGGAATTCATTAAATAGATTTCACTCAGTTCCATTAGCCTAAAGCAACCCCTGAAATTACTTGTGAATGCCGTGGAGATTGCCGCAGAGTTTTTCATTCTCTGGCCCTTTTTGCTGCAGACAAATTTAAATTATTTTTGTCAAGGTGTATTTTTTTCTTCTTATTAAAAATAAAGTAAACCGTACACTAAAATAGCCATGGAAAATTCTGTGGACACTATTTCTCCACAACATTTATTTTATATCGTGGACATTTTCTTAATTCCAGGGTCTGCTAAAGCAGCGCTACCGTAGCGTTTTTGTATCCCATATTATTGTAATACGATTAATTGCCACACAGTCAAAAAATGATAACCTGTTAGATCTAAAAATATAAAGTAGTATACCATTAGTTAAAAGTTTATTAAAAGAAATATTTCATTGCTACAGGAAACGACAGCAAAAATTGATATGAACAAAGACATCATTGAACAGAACAATAAGACGTTTCAAGAAATGAAAAAACAGAAAGACACTCTTCAGAATGAAAGAAGGTAAGATTAAATGACTAAAACTTAATATTTGTTAATGTGTTTTAACTATGGGTATTCATCTACTGATATACTATGTTTATAGTTTACTGTGTCTTTAAATATATATTTTTTATTTTTTGTGATTTATTTTTGTTTTAACGACACCATTAGAGCACATTGTATTATCATTCATCAGCTATTGTATGTCAAACATTTGTTAATTTTAACACGTAGTCAAGATGGGTTTTGAACCACAATCTTCAGTTTGAGAGTCCGATGTCCTACCACTGGACCACTGAGGCTCACTCTATTTTATGTGGTGTACGTGCATAGTTTTTAAGGATTGCATACAGTTTCTTAACCCTATGAACCCAATGAGCCAGTTTATCGGCTTGACATCATGACGTGTATACCTGAGAAGCTGCTTTCCCGACTTCCACGTGGTCTTGCTTATAAACAAACTTTGGGAAAGGTATGACGATGGTTCCGGTTCTTTCTAACCAATCAGAAATCGTCTAATAGCATGGCTAGTAGTGGAAGTTACAAATGTCAATTTAGAAATAAATTTTCGTCTTTTTTACCTCGTTTTTCTAAAAAGAAATGAACGGTAGGCACGTTAGCGCTGAAGAAGTGCTGCTGTTGATTTCGTCGGACAACGAGTATGAGTTGAATAACAATACATATGAAAATAAATATGACTTTGAAATTGATACAGATGATGAAATAGGTGATCAGACTGTTGTAGGCGATAGCAGTTATTCCGATATCGGAAATTTATTATTTGGGAATTTTGAACGTGAGGTAGTTCGTGGGCGTGGGAGCCCAGGGTGGGGGTGATTATTATTTTTTTGCTTATGGTTCAAAGGGTTAATGAATAAGTTGAATTTGCAGTAATATGGCATAATATAAAACCACTACAGTACCTGTTTTTGATGAATAAAAAAAAAATATATATAACTTACCTCATTAATGATAATATAACACCAAAAAAAAAAAATGTCCTATATTTTGTGTAGATTGCTTTGTCCATTGGTTCTATGTTGTTTAAACAGCAGTCAAAAGTATTGTTTTTGCATTTTTAGCCAGCGTTACTTAGACCGCCATGTTTTTATTTTCTGCAGACTTCATATAAAAATAGGGGTGTTAGGTAATTATTTGTATAATGTATTTTTAAGGTACGCGGTTATTAATTTTTAGGTATATTTATCATAACTTAATATCAATGCAAAACAAATATTTATTGAAGCAAAAACGATGAACCTAGATATGAATCTTACCGGAAATGGCCAAGATGTTTCGAATGTTAAAAAGGACAGAGTTACCCCTCTTTGTAATGTTGTCGTCTGCCAAGTCTTGTTAACGCTGTGCAATATCGTTGATTTTAATATACGAGTGAATGAGTAATATTTTAAATCATTATTTAACAATGTAATGAAAAAAACTGGAACATACGATTTTTTTGCTATTTCCAAAACTCTAGTCCTTTTTTGCCTAGATTCAAGCAAACTAAAGTAATCGACAAAAATCCATGTTCCAAGTAACGTAAACAGACTATAAGTGTACGTTATTATGTAAGACAACAGATGTAAAACAAAACGTACTTTTTTCAGTTGCGGATTGGGGTCCTATCTAACGTTTTTTCATCGGAAGTACCAATCACATTTTTAAGAAGAGGGCAAGGCATTAAAGACACTATATCGTTACTTAAAAGTATTTTATATCTAAATAATAATAATAATAAATATTGTATTAGGTAAAATTGACTGTCGGCAAGTCCTCACTCTGTGATTTCGGATCTCTTTTTAAAATAATGATTGTCAAACCTAGACATATAACCCCCTTCTTTCCCCTTACAGACAGACACTCCAGTTATGACTCAATAACCAATATTTATTTTTGTGCTTGGGTGTTGTTAAAAAAATATTAAATAAAGACACATTACTCCAAACTAATTTGGATATAATCAATACTAAAATAAATTAAACAAAACCTACACACTTTTACACAAACGTACACCCCTCCTGACATTTCCTTTTCTTTCATCCAAGGGTAATAGTCAGTGGAATGTGGGGCGACAGAGGATCATACCCCTTTTTGATTGACACTGTAACCTACATTTGTCACACTGATATTTAACCAACCTTCTCAAACGTCTGTAATATTATGTACCCCTTGTTTTAAATGCATGTATTCTCCCCTGAGACAAGAATACATCTTTAAATTCTATCTTATCAGGGCCGACGCAGCCGGAGAGGCAAGGGGGCATTTGCGGGGGCCCCCCCCCCCCCCGCCCCAGCGCACTGTTTTGGCGACAAAAGGCGCCCAGAAATATTGTTGGTTCCTATGTACTATTTGATTTATTTGTTCATATGTCACGTAACTTATGTTATTTATTTAATACGTCCTGTAGCTTTTAATTATTTGCATGTGGTACAGTTATTGAGTACGTTGTAGGCGCCATACAAACGACTCCCTCCCCTCTCCAAATATTTAAACGGCTGCGCCGGCCCTGCTTATAACAAACACGGATTAAAAAAAAGATATAGACAGCCTATTTTACTCGACTCTGTTTGGCCATGGTCACATATAAAAACACATATTAAGTTAAACATTCATAATACACATTGCACATTCTAATTAACTATAGGTGATGCTCCTTGATTCAACCATTTGGATGTACGCCAATACTATATTTTTCGTGTATAGATGGCGCTCTGTGTGACGTCAGAGAAATGCAATGGAGTGTGGTATTGACATTTGGCTGAAGTCGGGGTTGAACGATGTAGCAGGAGACAGGTAAATACTTGTTTTAATTAACATAACTTGCATAGATCCAGGTAATGTGTTGTGCACTAAACTATTTTGCTCTGAATAAGATAAGACAGTTGCACAAGGCATAACTCAGAATGAAAACGTATGCCTGACTTCTGTTTTGCCTACCTGTGGCAGTGTGCTCGTAGAGTCGTACAGCTTGTAATTTGGAGTTTGACATCTCTTGCCTATAACAGTAGTGTCACTTGTGATATACCTATAATGGAATAATGACCTTTTATACAGCTTTACATGTAACAACTGTCATATACATAGGCTTGTACGATTCATTAAAACGGGGAATGGGAATTGAAATGGTAGGCAGCTGCTAAATGGCCCTTTTAAGGTCTTGTGCCAGTTATGGGTTGGATGATAGGTGAAGTAACATGAAATAGAGTGAGGGGACCAGGGGCGCAAATCATGGGGGTATACATCCTACTACTTTTTTGAGAGGGGGGATGTCTATATAATTACCCCCCTCACATGTTTGCTTCGTAAAATTGAAACTTAAATGCCTTAATTAATCAGTGTTCCACATTCTTATGACAAGTGAAGATATTCAGACTTCCTTGTACAAGTCTGGAGGTATTCAGACTTCCTTGTACAAGTCTGGAGGTATTCAGACTTCCAGAGGGGAAACTCAAAGGGTATAAAAATACACATTCATCATATGTGGTTATTTGATTCTCATTTAAATTATCACTTAAATTAGCAGACCCAATTACATTCAATCAGTGGCTGAAATTTTACAAGTTATACCTCCTTAGTAAAAAAGTGGTACGCCTTTATACCTCTTGTGGCAGATTGTCAATATGTGTTCATACCCTTTCGGTTGAAAATTAACAAAAATAGAGAAAATGTTCACAGCAAACCACGCTACTTTTCTAATAGGATGTTGTTCTTAGCATTACCTAAACTGCGTATGTCAAGTTATGACAAATTTGGCGGTAAATACAAGTCTGAGCTGAATTTTTTTTATAGCTGGATTTCCTGTTCCAGAGTCGGAAAGGGTTAATGTAACACTTAACCATGTAGTCTTAGTTCAAATATACCAAAGTACACAGGGGTCTATAATGGAGTCAACCTGGAAGGGATGGGTGGCACATCCTCCCAGTTCTTGGACTGGGGGATGCTTTGTCCCCCCCACCCAACACCCGCCCCCACTTCCAGCAAGCGATTTTCGCCCTTGGAGGGGACCAAATGTTTTTTTTTTTCTTAATTTGCTATAATGAAACATATTTTTTATAAAAAAATAAGAGTGCATTTTTGAGTTGCAGATATCGGCCCCATTTTAGTAAACTCTAACCAGTAAACTACCAGATAGTAATTTGTTTTGTTATGAAGCTGGAAGTCATGGGCGTAAATCCTGGAAGGGACTTGGGGGGGCACATCTTCCCCACTTTTTGGACAGGTTGGGAATCCTTTATAATTATTCATCCCACTTTTAGCGTCAAAAAATTGAAATAAAATGCCAAAATAATAATCAAATCTGGTATTTCTCTTTATGATATCAATATAACACTTAGCCATGTTATCTTAGAGAAAATATACCAAAGCACACAGTGGATCTATTATTGTTTGAAGGTTTTAGTTAGAAAAGGTATTTCAAAAACCTCAGATTAAAAAAAAAAAATTGTGGGTCTTGACTCTACCCGCATCTCCATCCCCCCCACTTCCAAGAGACAACCACCACACACACACACCCCACCACCTTCTAGGAAGCTATTGTCATCCTTGCTGGAAATACATGTATGTAAGTGGTTACTCACACTCATAGACATTTTCCCGTTCATCTTTGAAGATCTGGCAAACACTGAAGTTTGACCCCTGCCTATGTTGTACATATATATTTTCAATTGTGTGGCAGGAATGTCTGGCACAAATTGATTGATATCAGAAATTTTGACTGATGGCGCAGAAGTAATGATTTCCAGGTCTGGTTATAACAACCAATATAATTTCATGGTCACAGATAATTGTAATAGTATATTGAATTCTCCTGGGAATATTTTCTTATAGATTAAATGCCCTAGGATATGAGGTCCTCTAGAACTTTTATTTTAGGAAAGAGGTTCCAGCTCAGTTTAAGTCAGGGACACAAACCTTTAACACAGATTTTTTCATTCCAACCAGTGCTCCACCACTGGTTCATCAAAGGCTGTGGTATGTGCTGTCCTGTCTGTGGGATGGTGCATATAAAAAAAACCTTGCTGCTTATTGAAAAGTGTAGCCTATATGGCAGCAGCAGGTTTCCTCTAAACATATGTCAGAATGACCATATGATTGAGGTCCAATAACTGATAAGATAAAAATCAATGTGTTCTAGAGGCGTCGTTAAATAAAACAAACTTTATTCCACAGTGCACAATTTTGAGGTGAAAAATTAAAATGCCATTAGGACTCTATTTGCAGATACAGTGAGATCTCATTTATCTGGACTCCAGTAATCTGGAAACCCCACCTTATGGATGGCCATTCAAGAAAACAAAACTCCCACACTGTAAATAATCTGTTAATCCGGAAATTCAGTTTTTGTAACCAAATGGTCATAATCCAAAACAATGTGTGAATAATAAAGACAATTTGCTCTGTTTAACCATACACCACTAATGCTTTTAATATCAAACAATGGCAATGACAGAAGGAAAAAAAGAGAACCGAATAGAAGTTCTCTCAAGTTGCGTAATTGACACCATCCAATATGGCTACAAAGGGTTTTACACCACTATTTTGTTAATGCTATCGGATGCTTATTGTAGGAGTACTATTTAGCATGGCAAAGTAAATGCTGTGGAGAAATAGTGTCCACGGCAATTTTATACTTTATTTTTAATAATAAGAAAAAAATACACCATGAAAAAACTATTAGTCTGTGGCAAAAAAAGTGCTGTGGAGAATGAAAAACTCTGCTGCAATCTCTGCAGCATTGCCAATATCCACAGGCAATTTCATGGGTTGTACAGATGAGTGGAACTGTTTCTTAATTTCAATTCCTGGAACATATTATAAATATACATGTGTCTTGCAGATCTACCAGTACATGTGCATACACTTCCATGAACTGTATAATTAGTTTCATTAATTTGTGAATTTATACTAATAGAAATGTTATGGAAGTGCCTTTACAGATACAAGTACATATACGTGTTATAATTTTCTTTATTGTTAATGGTACAAGTTATTGTGTATCATTCCGGATTTAAAAAAAAAATTCATACAAAAGCCTAATGAAAACCAAATAAATCAAAGGTAGCTATACTTAGAATAATTACCAGTAACTAGCAAATAACAAGGCTAGTATAGAAATTAAAGGTAATATTCAATATTTTCATTAGCTTAATTTCTGCACTAAAATGTCTTTTCGTACAAATATTTACTGGTAAGACTAAGTATAGATCAATACCAAATTAATGCATGCATAGGGTCTTGCAAAATAATTGTTTGTAACTGATTGCCTGACATCAAACTTCCTAACCATTTTCAAATACTGATTTTTAAAATGTCTTTTTATTGAAATATCAAATAAAATAATTAGCATCAGCTCCCATTTTTAGATAGCATTGCTTCCCAGAAACACATTGCTTTTCATTTTAAATTCATTCATGCTTAATAACAACATGCAAGTAGACATTTTGATTGCAACCCTTGAAATTGCCATGGCAATCGGCAGTGCCGTGAAGATAGTCGCAGAGTTTTTCATTCTCCATGGCACTTGTTTTGCTGCAGACTAAAAAAACTTTTTTTTCTTTTTATTAAAAATAAAGTATAGTTTACGCTAAAATTGCTGTGGAAAATACCATGGACACTATTTCTTCAGAGAATTTATTTTGCCATGGATATTTTCTTAATTTCAAGGGTTGTAAGTATGGGACTTACATCTATATAATAGTGAAGACATTCAAACAAAACACTCAGTGATTTATTATTGTTTTTGTATAAAAACTATTGTCGAGTTCAAAAATGAAGAACATTCTCAACTTATAAGTGGTTCGTGGGAACCAAAGTTGGTATAAAGAGACTAATCACTAGCATTATTTTAACAGGTAGGGGTTGGAGGCAATGGGGTGCATTTGTTCCCCCAATAATCAGAGGCATCCTTTTTTTTCTTTGACTATAGGCACCCTAAAATTTGCATGTTTGACATTTATTGAGTACGTTGTGGGCTCCCTTCAAATGACTGGTGGCTCATTCAGTTTTGCACCACCAATTTTTTAATTGCTGCACCGGCCCTGTTAAGAATTAGAGATGCCCATTTTAAAATTTCATTTTGTAGTAGACCACTTACACATGTTTTTGAATGAACTTCATCACAATAATAGTACTACATTAAAATTTTTTATTGTTAATGATTTAGTAACAAAG
Organism: Symmetromphalus regularis; assembly: GCA_032355785.1. Classification (NCBI taxonomy): domain Eukaryota; kingdom Metazoa; phylum Mollusca; class Gastropoda; order Neomphalida; family Neomphalidae; genus Symmetromphalus; species Symmetromphalus regularis. Next base: position 2,117 of record JAULBS010097582.1, on the reverse strand, counting down.
CTACATGTATAGTCGTTTAACTTTGAGGAGAGAAGGAAGTCTGTGCTTTAACAGGTAATTCAATTTTGTAAAGTATGTTCCTAGTATTACAAAACATGATGAGAGGGGAGTGGTTGTGGCCATTGCTGTGAATGGTCACATTACAAAACTAAGTATTTATGAACTAAACAAAATATTTTAAAAAACTTGAATTACACTGACAATACTTGACTTGTTTTAAGATCTGGATGGGGGGATGGAAGGGAGTATTATATTTCTGACACTTAATTTGTCAGCCTCTATGGTTGATCCTGGATCAAAGTATCTGTGGTATTAAGTAGAACAAAAAAACTAGATGTAGTATTTTAAAAAACAAACAATACCTCCAGTAGCTGGTCCGTATTTAAAAAAAATGGTCTTAAAATGTTTTATTTATTATTTAAAAAACTTGAAAAACAGAAACACAAAAAAACATCTACCCACACAACAATAATTTTTCCAAAGCCTGACGGGGCAGAGAATGAGGAGATACCAACCCCTGAAATTACCACCAGCAATCAGCAATGTTGTGGAGATTGCTGCAGAATTTTTCATTCTCCATGGCATGGACTGATTTTTTTTTCATGGTTTATTTTTTTCTTATTAAAAATAAAGTATACCTTATGTGAAATTGCTTGGATGCCATTTCCCCACTGCATTTATTTGGCTGTGTACATTTTCTTTATTGCAAGTTTGATGTAGAAATCTATTATTAAACAAAGAATATAGTTTTTTATTGACCTAGAAGACCATTTTATATCTGATTCTGTCTACAAATATCACAGTTTAGAGTTAGGAGTTCAGTTTGACATAGATCTGATTCTGATAATTCACTGGATTATTAATATGATGACCAGCATGTGAAGAGTAGTACAGAAGTGACCAATTAATCCAATATAAATCCTAGCACTGACCAGTAATTGCTTCCATTCTGGTCAGTCAATATATGCACCTGTAGTTGTGGTCAGTTATCAATAAATTGTAATTAAACTTGTTTACAATGATGAAATTGATTTATTGTTACCATTCTATAAACATTAACCTATATCTTGAAGCAAATATAGCTATAATATTATGCATCATTTACAGACCTGCCAAAATTGAGTGATTGTTTCGTGATAGGTCAAATCTAATATATTTAACAAGGGTGACAATCACTTCCTGGAAGTGAGGTGGAAGGAGTCACCTCAAAAAATGGAAGTGTGGGGGAAGGACGGAACCACCTAAAACTGTGGATATGATTGAAATCAGATCTACAATAAAGGCTAAAACAGTCAAACTATAATAGACACCATGTGTATTCCAGTATATTTGTGCCCTGTGTATTCCAGTATATTTGTGCTAAGTTTTTCATTGATATCATAAAGAGAAATACAAGAAAAGATTATTATCTAGGCATTTTAATTTCAATTTTTCGAAGCAGAAAGTTGGTGGGGGTAATTAAATAGGCATCCCCCTGTTTAAAAGAGGGGGGATGTGTCCGTGTCCCCTTCCATGATTGTCAACCCTGATAAATAAAGTTTGGGGAAAAGTAACAAGCTTCACTGTCATTATACTTAATATAGTGTTATAAATTAATTAGTTTAACAATTAATTGTTTGACTAAAATCAGTCAATCATGTTTTAAAACGAAATAAAATTATACATTAAAATTTAATATTTGTTCTTTTAACTGTATAAACAATATGCACTGTCAGTTGTATGTGGGCAATATACGCTGTTAATTGTGTGTAGGCAATATGCACTGTCAGTTGTATGTAGGCAATATACACTGTTAACTGTGTGTAGGCAATATACACTGTCAGTTGTATGTAGGCAATATACACTGTCAGTTGCATGTAGGCAATATAAACTGTTAACTGTATGTAGGCAATATACACTGTCACTTGTATGTAGGCAATATACACTGTCAGTTGTATGTAGGCAATATAAACTGTTAACTGTATGTAGGCAATATACACTGGCACTTGTATGTAGGCAATATACACTGTCACTTGTATGTAGGCAATATACACTGTCAGTTGTATGTAGGCAATATACACTGTCACTTGTATGTAGGCAATATACACTGTCAGTTGTATGTAGGCAATATAAACTGT
>JAULBS010097571.1:0-11944 GCA_032355785.1 Symmetromphalus regularis | reverse complement strand
TCCCACCCAACCACCCCCCCCCACCCCCCTGCGACTTAGGAAAAATGTAATAATCATAAAATTAGTCATTTTCATTCATTTTAGTTTATTTGTCAGGTAATTTAATTTATATTTTGAGGAGCCCCGATGCTGAAGTGCCCCGGGCTCCCCTAGAACTAAATCCGGCTCTGCTATAGGGTATAACTGCGGGTAAGGTCATTACCTTGGCTCTATTCATGTGTATCAAGATGGAATATAAGTTCACGTAGAAACACAAATGCATGTATTTGGTCATTGACTAAAACTGGAACAGGAATCTCACTCTTAGAATAAACGTCCTGAAGGATCTTGTATCCTTTGACATGTTTAACGACTCCACTAGATCATATTGAATTATTAATCATCGACTATTGGATGTCAAGCATTTGGTAATTTAGACACGTAATCAAATGTCAGCCTGTCTCCAACGGGTTTCGAACCACTGTCTTCAGCTTGAGAGTCCGATGTTCTACCACTGGACCACAGAGGCTCACTGGACATCTATTCAGTGAAAACATTACCAAGAGAATTCAACATGCTTTGATGATAACATCTACTTGCTAGAGCCTTTCAAGAGGTAATTTCATCCAAAAGAGGTCCGAAGCTTTTCAGTGCATTCATATCCAGGATCTTTACTTTTGTTCTTGAATTCCTTTCTATAGGTCGAAAGTGCAACCGCAAGTGTTCTTACAACTAACGAGAACATTCATGAGCGGTCGTAACTGTAACTGGTTGTGTTCACAACTACACTAACAGTCTCTACACCGTCCTCGGTAGCGTAGTGGTTAAGCTGTCGGTCTCACGGCTGGAAGGTACCGGGATCAAATCTTAATCTAGGCATGGGATTTTTAATCTCAATACCGGCTCCAACCCAGAGTGAATGCTCCGCAAAGGATCATTAGGTAGGTTTATATCACTTACACCGACCAGTGGTCCACAACTGGTTTATCAAAAGCGGTGGCATGTGCTGTCCTGTCTGTTGGAAAGCGCATATTAAAGATCCCTTGCTGCTAATCAGAAAGAATAGAATATGATTCCTCTAAGGCCACGTGTCACAGAACACCATATGTCAGACACCTAATAGTCGCTAAATAAAAGATGTGCTGGGGTGTCGTTAAACAATCAACCCTTTTTTAACAGTTCCTGTGGTTGAGGTGTGAGGTGTCGTAGGATTGTTCCATTAATGTTGACCCATTGGAATACCGTCTATACCAGCTAGCTTTACAGTTGTGGTATGTTATGTGTTCATGTTAAACAAAAACAAAAGAGTTTTTGATGCCAACTAAAATTATAATTAAAAAATAACAATTCCTTCGTTTTTTCAACTCATTCCTAACCATATAGAAGAAAATTCCATACCAAAAATACAATGATTTTTTTTTTTAATAATTATTTCCAAACTTACATTCTGGAATCCACAACAGTTTTGTCTACACGTCCTACAGATGTTATGTTCACACAGAGATAGTTTTGAACATGATAGTATCTTTGTCTCAGGAATGTTTCTTGGTCGACAACTAGCGATATTAAGGTTAAAATGTCTACCTAAACCAAGTACGTTTCTACCTAAACACAACCCTCTATCCATTGCTGCTGTATCTAACCTCAAGGATAAAACGTTAATCCTGCTACGAAAGCTCGATATAAACATTTAAGGATATTTATATTAATGATTTCATTGATCAAAGGTAGACAACTCACAAGATATTTATAAAATGTCTTTGAAGTCTTTCAAACTATGTAAAACACAAGTAGTATCATCATAATCTTTTTCTGCGATCCTCTAGGCATCCGTTACAATTTCAAATAGGTTAGGGTCAGGAATTCCGATATCTACTAAGGTTTCTGTATTGTACTATGAACACACACATATATATAACAAAGAGTTAACAGTACTATCCTGCTAAAAATAATAAAATCGTTTCATTTTACAAAATAACAGCTTATCTGATGTTTCATCAAAGATGAACGGCATTCCTTTCGTTGTCAAGACCGTTGTTGTTAAAACAAAAATAAATAATAAAAATGAAAGAGTATGTGTAATGTCAAAATAACTTATTGCATCAGACAACGTTTCAGAAAAACATTTTGCAAAACACAAATATACAAAAGCATTGTTTATGGTCAACATACCGGCCCCGGTGGCGCAGTGGTTAATCTATCTGACTTGTGGCTGGTAGGTACTGGGATCAAATCTCAGTCGAGGCATGGAATTTTTAAATCTATATTCCGGTTCCAACCCAGAGTGAGGGCTCCGCAAGGCTCAGAGGGTAGGTGTATAACTCTTACACCGATCAGTGGTCCACAACTGGTCTATCAAAGGCCGTGGTATGTGTTATCCTGTCTGTGGGATAGTGCATATAAAAGATCCCTTGCTGCTTATCGATAAGAGTAGCCCCATCAGTGTGGTGGCAGCAGGTTTCGTGTCTCCTACTAACACCTGGACAGACAGCACAGGAAGCTGAGCTGTGTGCCTAGGACAGCGTCCTTGAAACTTAATTGGATATAAGTATAAAAATAAATACAACCAACCAACCCTATGGTCAACAGTCAAAGTTTTACACAATTATTTCCAATTTAATATAGTAAATTTGTTCTCAACACCATTATAAATTTAAAAAATAAATGTTTGAAACAATTTGAAATATAAAAACACAAAGTAATTTAAGGGTATATATACTTCGCTTGGTATATACACAGCTTTTGTTGATCGCTTAGAAATTGTTATGCTATTATTAGCGTAGAATTCCGGATGTGATAGTCGATCTATATATTTGATTTTAATGGACATGAAACCAATACATGTATTATAGATCTAACATGGAAATAATTATCGTTCAATCTTATGCCTATTAAACACGGGAATTCTCATTTCACGTTTTATTGCGTTTTAAACTAAACGTTAGGGCTACAATTCATATTACACTTAAATACGTCTTAGTTAAGAGCAAAATAAAATACGATAGGTCGTTCCATTTGCTTGAAATTCCCACAGATTTTACAAGTTACAGTTTCCGGCAGAAGGAAGGCAACAGGTGAATGCATGAAGTTCAGTCAACCGTACCAGCGCCAATCCACGCATCATTGCTGTTTACATGTAGGGAATCACCGTAACGAGGGGTATAATTTCTGTAATTGCTAACTAAAAGCGGAGCAAGTGTCAGACTATTTGACAATCATTAAAGTACCCAAAGGAGGGATATCAATCTCGCCAACAGGTGCAATATGTGGAGCAATGGAGCTTGTCTCTAAGATGGAATCTTGCACTGTACAAACTGTTTACTTAAAGTCGGGCCAGCTCGGTTCCCTCGGTTGGTTGGTTGGTTAGTTGTATTTATGTTCATGCTTACATCCAATTAAGGTTCAAGCACGCTGTCCTAAACACACAGCACAGCTTCCTGTTTGTACATCTGAAAGAATGTCAAAGTGTAACATGCATCAAACCATTTGTCGTATATCGCTGCTGCCACACAAATGCTGCTAATCTTATCAATGAGGTTGCTGAATTTATTTCCGTGCTTATATCAAATTAAGGTTCAAACACGATGTCTTAACACACAACTAGTCTTCATGTGTTGTCTGTCCAGGACAGAGGTTAGTGTTCGTAGGAGAGAAGAAACCCGTTGCCGCCAAGCCTAATCCAGCTACTCTTATCGATGAGGTTGCTCTATTTATTTCCGTGCTTATATCAAATTAAGGTTCAAGCACGCTGTCCTAACACACAAGTCATCTTCCTGTGCTGTCCGTCCAGGACAAAGGTTAGTGTTAGTAGGAGAGAGAAAACCTGCTGCCGCCAAACTAATGTGGCTACTCTTATTGATAAGCAGCAACGGAACGTTTTCCAAGGAACTATAAACATTTTAAATTATAATTATAGTAGCCATGGTAACAAACAAAAACGAATTTTTTTTACCAGCAATGGTTGAAATAAGCGTGCGTGCGTGCATACATCTGAAAGAATGTGACAGTTCAAAATGCTTCAAGGCATTTGCCGTATATCGTACTGAATTCCCAATAATAAAACATATCTACGGAATCACAAACTGATAAAAAAAAAAATCTGCTGTTGGTTTCCGTACGATCGTTTGGAATCAATTTCAGCTTAATTTTATAATCGCTCAACTAAATTTAAATACTGAACATGATTTTCATTTTTTTACCCTAAATTTTTATAATTTTGTCATTCCACTAGCAACAATAGTGTTTAGTTTTTTGCTGTGATTTTTGACGATTCTTCGTGAAATTATTGATACATCGCATAGAAGATTTTATGCTACGGTACCGTTTTGAGGAGTACTGTCGTTTGGAATTACTAGACATTATAAATGTTCTATGGATTTCCATATCTTTCATTTACAACATTGTGACAGAAGATAACATGGTAGTTCCAAACATGATTCATGCGCAATTAGAGTAACGAAGTAGTCATGGAGATTTGTCTGAAAATAAGGAAGATATCGATAATTTTGAATTACCGCTAATATGGGTTGAATATTAGAGCAAGACATAGAATACCTGGTGAATATGAATGCATATCACACATTTATGTCCTTCCACCATTTAGAGTAATCTTTTCTTCTTTATTGAATTTTGAAATAACATAAAAGTTAATTTTATTATCATTTTACCATCTGTTCATGCACTTCGCTAAAGCGATTTTTTTTTTAAAGCTTCGTTCTGGGCTTTGGTATTTACAAAACTCTGTGTAAACATTTCAGCGTGTGTTATTATTATTTTCTAACGTTTTGAAACGGAAGAGGTGGTGAAATCGATCTTCATATCTATATCGGAAATCCATTTAACAGTTCTGTCGCAGCTTTTTCGCAAAGAACATACCATCGTGTACTATTTTTGTTCATTCGCGTCTAGCCGGCTTCCATTGCTGATACGCTGCCATTTAACACGTGACTTCCGTACACATTCCAAAACTTGACTGTTTAAACAAACAAACTTGCCTCTCTGCTAATACCGGCCACGCACCGCATCAATTTAGAGTTGTGAGTATTTTTTCAAGTGCTGTGAAACATAAGTAATATGTTTCTGGATGTGCACCCATTGTTTCCTTTGCCAACAAAGGCAGGAAAATGACTTTCAAATTACCATATTGGATATCTAAAGTGATGCAAAACAAATGTTAAGAGACCGACAAACGCGTCATGACATTATTATATTGTTTCAGAAGACAAACAATAGCTGACGGTATGTGAGCAACGTTCTGACATTTTGGCGTGAAAACAAGCCTAGAAGACTTGTTATAATTAGGCGGCTGTAGTTGGACATACGCAGAGATTGATACAGCAGGTTCGCGTTAACCACCAGCACCTGGACAGATTTAAATAGGGTATATACTGGTAGATACAACTGAGGACGTCTGCAGAACGTATGTTCTCATTTTATGCTCAGTCTGTCCTAAGGCTACAGGTTGTATCTTAAAATTAAAAGATTGCCTTCTTTCGTTTGTGAAAGGAAGATCCAAATGTAATGGGTGAATAGGACTGAGGAAAAATGGTTAATGTTCACCTCCTTCCACTCGGAATATAAAATTCTTGAAATAAGGGGTGGGTTCGGACCCCCTCTGGATGCGCTACTGTCACATAAATACATTGTTTTGTTGATGCTGCTTGAACTGTGCACATTAAATGGACCATTTTGTTTGTTGGTGTTCGCTGGTGGTCTTTAAACCATTTTTGGGGTTGTTTTGTTTTAATGATACCACTGGAGTACATTGATTTATTAATCATCGGTTATTGGATGTTAAACATTTGGCTATTTTGACACGTAGTCAAGTGTGAGCTAGCTTCCAACGAGTTTTGAACTACAGTCATCAATTTAGAGTCCGATGTTGTACCACCGGACCACTGAGGCTCACTTTGTCTTCTTTCATTTGTTTCCTAGTTGTACAGCCGTGTCACACAAATACATTGTGAATTAATGTGATCAATTCTAGTACCATCAATAAAACATTGGACATGTTCTATTATAGATAGAATATAGAATCTTAAAATAAAGGATTGCCAACTTTCAGATTGTTTCCTGCAGTACTTAACGTCCTAATAGAGTCATACGCATATACTTATTTAATGTGCACCTTTCTTTAATAGTGGATAAAACATCTCGTGTAACGTTTGAGTCTATCAATAATTATAAGGATTCTCAAGGTCTACTTTCCTTTGAAAATACATATTATTGTTTCTAGGTATTGAGAAAAAAAAATCAAAAGGAAGAGGAATTGATTGCCAATATTACAGGAACAGTTAAAAGGCAATTCAATGTACATTCTTCTGACTGTGGGCAAGTCATTTGAATCCAGAGTTTGTAAACATAATACAAGGACTTGTACTTTGAAATAAAGCAATCAAAGGCTGTGATATATAAAACATTTTGCACATGATGTTTAATGTTTCAAACACGCCTGCCGTGCAAATCTGTTTCATAACCATTACTCAATTTAATATAGCCTGAAACAGGGATAGCTTATAAGAAAAGTCTAAAACATTAACAACAGTTAAAAAATGAATCTGGTTATTATTATTAGTAGCCGTTTTATAATGGTCCAGTTGATTCTAAAATTGCGGGCGTTTCTTTGCTGGCATTGTGGATATTGGATTTCACCCAATTACAATAGCAAGTGTCTGACGCTTGCTCATTTATGTCTTTCAACGCTGTAGCAGGTTAATGATGATAATTTCACGAGTGATAAACATACAAGGAGTTGAACCAGACGATTCACCCACCCTAGCTGTGTTGACGCAAGCACCGGGCTGGGTTTAAGTGGCAAATGGCTCTCCGACAAAGTGCTTAGCTCCAATAGAAATCCCATTATTGCCTGCGAATAGATCGAAACATCGTAATTGGGGTTACAGCAATCAATTTTGTGGTGCTCATTTTGAAGCAATTTGCCATTGATTGTCTTTCCGATCCTTCCACCATGATTTTATAGCCAATTGGAACCAGAAGACGAAGAGTTATGACCCCTCATTTGCTTAACAACACTTCAATTCTATTCCCCTTTCGACAGAGTAAAATTCCGAAGCTTCCCATTTAGCCCCGGCCATTCTAAATAGCTGGCAAGTTGATGGCTCCGCGGAACCGTTCAGTTCTAACTCATCTCGTTATCCAGCCATCGACGTTACAATTGATCTAATAGATGACTTTATCCACGAGTGAGAAAACGCCAGGAAATTGGCACTGAAGTACACACTAATCGCTATTGAACTGAGCGAATGGCTGTGAAATTTGTCGTTTTTCTCAGAGTTGTAGACACGTTGATTGTCGTTTTTCCAGCGAAATTTAACTTCTCCAGACCACTCGATACCAGACTGTTTTAAACAAACTTAGCACTTTTATTGAGCATTCTTATGCATTTATTTCTTAAAGACTAACATATTCCTATTTTAAATTAATGGCTTGTTTATAAAGATTGAACTATTTTGAAATATTAAAACAGCAAAAATAGAAAAACCTGATACTGATGACTGTATATAGCCATGAAAAATCAACAATATTTGTTTTGTAATATGTTTTATTCGTAACCAGATTATCGAAAATAATAATAATTTATATTAAACTAAATTGTACTAATAATGATAAATCCACCACAATTAAGAACAAACAAAACAAACAAAAAAGGTCTGTGTTTTGCAGGAAAACATGTTATTAAATTTTCTTAAACCTTTAGAAGAGTTTTGAGTATTACCGCAAGAAATAAATCTTCATTCAAGAAATTATATTTTGATTAAATAATTTATCTTTTGAGTAGAAACAGTTCCATTAGTCTTAAACAAAAAAAGCCCAAATAAGAATAAATATATCACTTATTATCAGCTATTGAATTTCTAAATAGTTATTTAACGACCCCCTCAACAAAAAACAGACGTCGGCTATTGGGGGAGATTGAATTTCTAAAGTGCAGCATACGTAAAATACATAATTATCATGTCACTATAATCAAAGAACGTTTTTTTTAATCACCTGAAAATACTCAAATATGGCGACAAGGTAAATAAAATTAATAGAAATGGATGTAAAATTAATGCTAAAAATTAAAGGCATTATAAACTGTTTTTGAAAATATTTTTTAATTATTTTTATTAATATAAATATAATACAAATACGACATGATGGCCGATTTTATTTGAAATTAGTTGCTTCTATACTTGCAATATATTTTTAAGTATTGTCATATTTTAAATAAATTATTTAATTACTGTAATAAACCCACTCGTTTGTGATTTAAATTAATAAATTATTTATAACTCATACCGAAATTGAAAATCAAGTATATTTTATTTATTATTATTATTTATTTTATTATTTTTTGAGGGGGTGAGGGGTCAAATCAACAGAAAGCAAACTACATAACTTATGTTATGCTAAAATATTGAAACGTGCTAGAATGAACGTTTTCGAAGTTGAAATCACATACATGATGCCATTTATAATTGCTTGTGAAAAAAAAAACGTTATGTTATATAACTCAAAACAATTTAAGGGTCACGAATTGAGTGTTTTAAATGATCTAGACAAACAAATAAATTACGAAAGATTTATATTTTAATTCAAATAGTCGTGGGGCAACATTGCTTTGATTTGGTCCATTTTACAGCCATGCAAAGCACATACCTTTACTTTAAATGTTCAGTTTTCGAGTTGCATTTTCAATTTTCAAATTATAATGGTAATATATTTATTGCGAGATTCTGCATGCAAAATAGGAAAAAGCACTTGCAAAACGTATGCATCGTAAATTCACAGAAATATTACACTATTAGCAAGTAAAGAGCTGAATTTTGTCTCAAAATCTTGACACTATTTTTTTTTCAACAGAACTAATTCAAAATCAGATATTTTTCAGGCTTTGCATAGATGTTATTTTTGTTTATACCATATTTAATCCATAGTGTATAATATCAGCCATGAAATGCTAAACGAAATTGCATTAGACACTTTTCAAAATTGTACAAATAAAGTCCCATGTGGCCCTTAAATTATTTTGATTAGTATATTACAGAAATTCTTTGCTCGTCACAATGCAAGACAATAAATAGTATGGTGAACCCCGGCATGTGTAGAATGTACCTGATCCCCAGCAAATCAGTACTAGTGTCAATCTCTGGGTTGCATACCATGAAATGGATTCTTCCAACGGTCAGATACCCTCTTGTTAATAGTTTGTTATGAAATAGTTATTAGACCTACTGTCGGAATTGGTGGAATATCTCATTATTATTAAATTTAAAACAGTCAAATTAACATTTACAAACTGTATTTATTTATTTATTGTATTTTAATGTTTTTATTATTATTATTATTATATTTTTTTTAGAGGGGGGGGGTCTAATTTACAGTGACGTTTTTGTTTGAAGTCTACCGGTATGTGGGATACCACTGAACAATAAGGTGCTTATTTAAAAATGTAATATATTGTATTATAAATTACTTTCCAACAAGGATTTTATTTCATGCATTACGCAAACCTTTCAAAACGAAAGCAAATATAATTATGGGTTTTTGTTGTTGTTGTTTTTTGTTGTTGTTTGTTTGTTGTTTTTGTTTTGTTTTGTTTGTTGCTTCTTCTAATAGTGATTATACAGTGTATATCCAAATCAAACTTTTGGTCAATGAATTATATTTGCATCTTGTAAGAAATAAACACAAATTTAATGTATATTTCTTAAGAGTTCATTCCAAATGACATTTGCTTTCACAGTAATTTTCTATATCTGTCCGAATGTTACATTTATAATACAAATATAATCATTTGCAATGCATGCTACATAATAATTAATATCGGTTATATTTAAATTCTAGAACGGTTAAATTTGATTTATGTAGCCTTACTTCATTCAAATATCACAGGAGGTATAACAGCAAATAATTTGATATTGGTGGTGTTATTTTATTTCTGTTTTAGATATTTATTATTATTATTATTACTGTTGTTGTAGGTTTTTAAGTTTATTTATTAGCTATATTAATTTTCATTATTTTTAATTTAATTTAATTCTATTACGTAACTCTTTGATTGTATGTTCGTATATATAAAACAACCTATGTTGTTATTTAATAATTCTGATATTCAAAAAGACAAAACCTATTTTGTTAAAACCTACACATACACAAGGACGTATAGACGAAACTGTTAGTCTCTCCACTCATGAATCACTGTTAAAACAGTTATTATATCATGTGTTCGCCAAAATAAAACATATCTTGTCTTATTCCTGTCACTCATAAGAATATATAGTTGACCAAACATTTGTTAACCCCTGCAAAATAAAACTAAATATTAAAATTAATTAATAATAATAATACATAATGATAATTATGATGATGATGATAATAATAATAACTGAACTAGCATGTACAGAGACTCGAGTCCACCTCTCCTCAGAGGAAGCGAGTTGTAGTTCGAGCGGTAGCGTGTCCATCTATGAAGCGGTCGGCCATCAGATCGATCCTTCTCAATAGTCCCATTTGCAGTTTGAGATATTTTCATTTCCAACCATCGGTCCACAACCGGTTCATCAAAGGCCGTGGTATGTGTTGTCCTGACTAGGTAAGAGCATATAAGAAAACAACCTGCTTATAAAACAAAAATAAAACAAACTTAACTTTACCTTTTTTGTGTCCATATTGTTACAGATTAGTTAATAATTAGGGTTCAATTTGTGGTTTTGAAGGGACAAAAATAAATAATAATAATAAAACTAATAATAATAATAATTAATAATAAGAAATAATAATAATGATGATAACGATGATGATGATGATGATAATGATGATAATAAAAAAATTAATAATAATTAATAATAATAATAATGATAATGATGATGATGATGATGATGATGAAGATAATAACAATAATAACAATAACTGAACTAGTATGTATAGAGACTAGAGTCTGCCTCTCCTCAGAAGATCGTTTCACGCCATCCAGTTGGTTGTCCAAACAGGGCCGTGCACGTCATCTGGCTAACAGATTTGTACATGCCATGCATCATATGCAGCATAACATTTGTCTGAACACCATATACCGTCGACTCAAGTTGTTTAAGCTTTAACATTTTCGCTTACATTACATTTTGTTCCAACGGCGCGTTGCATGCTCGCTCCGCCATGTCATGTCTCACAAATATCATTTATCATGTCATTGCCCAGATGATGGATCACCAGTTTGTCTTTAGGACTGTATTCTTTAGGCCAATTTTTCTTCTCTTTTTTCAATTTACGGACGTTGTCATAGGGTTTTCTTCTGTTTTTCTTTTTTTCGCTCAGGATAAACTAAATATAAAAAAACAAATTTCAATGGGTTGTGTTTTGACTTGTAAAACGTCATGGACTGGTTCAATTCCATTTTAAGATCTAAATAACATTAAAAACAATTTATATGTTTTTGTTTAATTTGTTTTAAAAAGATTAACCTTAAGGAATCCGAGGATTCTTTAGGGAACCCCTAAATGGATTTTCTGGATCCACCACTGAATTATTTTGAGATTAAAACAAATGTTGAATATATGGTTCGTATATATTAAAAGCAATTTTTAAAAAATTTGAATGAAAATGGTTCATAAAAGATTTTTTTTTTAATTCCATTTCAGATGAAAGGAATGTCGTAGGATTTATAATTCGATAAATAAAGCGTAGTTTAATTATTCCATGTATTATTGAAAATGATTTGTTAAAGATGTCAGCAAGTTGAATCCAAAATGACGAAAAATTGTGCCGTGTTAACTATAAGGCTGACTAGGCGGAAGCCTAGGGGCCCCGAAGGTACTAGGGGCCTGTCAATTTTTTTACTGAGGTACTGTTACCAGATAGGGACCCGAAGTACCTCAATGCCTAGGGGCTCGGCCATGGGATAATACGGCACTGAAGAAACATTTATCATGTGAAATCCAAATATTTGTACAAGGCAAGGACTCGG